>JAMZEH010000053.1:3427500-3690856 GCA_024699665.1 Ostrea denselamellosa
ATTATGCCAACGCCTGCCGTGTCTTTGAAATTTCACCCAAAAGACCCGTCCGCAACTCTCACTTCTAAATATCGAGATAGTACATGTCTTTAAGTCATAGCCATGGTGTTGCCAAGATTTGAGCGGGACTCAAATCCACAGTCTTCCAGTATCAGACACATTGGATGTTTGTTTTACGTTCCGTCGAGAATTTTTCACTAAAATTGAGTCGTCATCAGCTAGAGGTGAAGTACCACAAACTTAGATCGATGCTTAGCGCTCAGGGCCTTAACAGTGAGGGTTCTTTATCGTGCCAACACCTGCCGCGATACGGCACCTATGTTGTTAAGGTCATATCCAAAAGACCTATGAATCTCACTCCTAAATGCCGAGCGTTTGGCGAAGGAATAATCACTATCTATGTAAAACGTCTTTGACTCTCAGGGCACGAACGGGACAAAACATTAATGTTAAATCCCCGTTAGGGGGATCCGGATTGTTAGAATAGATCCTCATTGCCCCTTGCTTGTCGTAAGCGGCGACTAAATGGGGAAGTCCTTCGGATGAGACCGCAGAAAACCGAGGCCCTATGTCACAGCAGGTGTGGCACGATCAAGATCCCTTCCTGCTCAAAGGCCATAAACGCCGAGCATAGGCCTAAATTTTGCAGTCCTTCACTGGCAATGATGACGTCTCCATATGAGTGAAAATTCTCGAGAGGGACAAACGCCAAAAGTCTATCATACCCTGCATATGACTTTCTTCTAGCATTTTATATAGGAATAAGACGGTTCGTATCCTATAATAAAAACATTTTGATTGACTTTCTAATACATATGAAAAGATTACTTTATTCCGGTTGTCCAAAAAGTTTTCTTTTCCAGCGATTTTATATGCTTATCAACTAGATAATATTCTAAAACAGAGAATTCAAATCTGCTTACAATAATTATTTTTCTTCACATGTCGATTTTATATACCCCAATGAACCCGATTCGAGACGCAAGAGCTCGTTCTGCGTATGATCGGTTTTTAAATCGAGGCAGGCAACTGATAAACAAGTTAATATTACTGGGGTTCCAACAGTCTCGTGTAAGATAAGCATTTCAAAATTGCATGGTCGTTATAACAATCTGGTTTCCTGTACAAACTGCCATTGGGTCAAATGCTGTCTGACGTGTTTCATACCAATTATTAGGCTGTTCTTTACACAATTGGGGGGGGGGGGGGGGGTGTCTCCGTGTCCGAGTGGTTAGAGCATTGCGCTTAAAATCACAAGGCCTCTCACCTCTAGTCGGTGCGGGTTCGATTCTCGCTCGCGCCGATATATGTGAGAAAGTTTGCCAGTTTACTCTCGGAAGGTCGGTGGTCTCTTCCAGGATACATTGTATCTGGGTTCTCTCCTCCACCTACAAAAAAAAAAACCAAAACAAAACTGGACGCCATCAGATAACTGAAAAATTGTTGAGTGTGGCGAAAAACAACAATCAATCAATCTTTACACACTGATTCATTAAAGCGATAATGACGAATTGTGAATGATAGATGGGAAAATAAATGACATATTGCGAATTATAACATATAATTCTGATTGATTGCTCGTCCAAATGAGAATATTTCACATATATCCAGAACTCACGACGTTTGGGTAAAGAGCGACAAATGTAGACTCGGGGTCAATGCAGAGAGGGTTCGTACAAACGCCTAAATGTGACTCGGTTAACAAGACTTGTAAATATAAAGGAACCCTGACTATCACTTCTATTACCGTGTTCAGGCGAAGGAACAGTCATGACCTACTTTTAAGACTTGTGATCACTTTTGTCATACTTACGTTCGAACCTCAACTCTCCGCTCATAGCGAACTATCGACGGGGTTACTACAGTGTCAGTCACAATAGAAATAGAAATAAAACTAAATACAACTATATCATATGTGTACACAGATCGTTGAAAATAGGTCAAAAAATGATATGGTTAAAATAAGCAAAAAGACTGGAATAAAATAAGACATATTTGAACATATTTTGTTCATAGTTACGAAAGCAAATTACGATCACTTAAAAAATAAATCTAACGGCGAAATATTGAGAAACAAAGGCTTGATGGCGTAATAAAGCAAGCGTATGTGGCCCCTTTTAAAGGTTCTATATATTTAACTTCGTTGTTCTATATATTTAACTTCGTTGTTCTCTATTCCTCTACCAGTTTTGTTTCATTCAACGACCCCATATTTAATCATAAAAAGGTCTGAAATGTAGCTTCACCCTTGAGAGACCCCAGGTGGTACCCCTGCAGTCCCATACTAAGGGCGGAAAATGATAGTTGTAGAGAATCGAATTCCCTATTTGCCTGCATTTTTGCGTTTATTCGCGTCATAATGTCTTTTGAATCGCGTTATTTCGATTTTTCACTTCGCATTATAATGCCTTTTGAGAGGCCTTTTGAATCGCTTTATTGCGCTAGGTCTGAAAGGCGTTTAACGCCCTTTTACCCCGTATTACTGCGCCTTTGCGTTATTACTCTCTCTTTCGCGTTATAACGCCTTTATTATTAATTATAATGCCTTTTTAATCCAAGATATTACGCCTTTGTTTGGCATTATTACGCTTTTCATTTACATTATTACGTCTTTGCTTCGCGTTATTGTGTCAATACTTTTGCGTTATTACGCCTCTGATTCGCATTATTACGCCTTAAGAAATATTTTTATGTTTTTGAGTGATCTAATCGGCCTTCATACATAGTGGTGATAGATAATGAAAATCTTAAATAAAATCTGAGTACCTGGTTTACCCCAGTGTCAATATTTATATACCTAAACTAATGGATACGTGTTCATGACTTGAATTATTTCTTTCCTAAGTGAAAAATCTGATGTACCAGAAAGTTGTGGAAACCTGCAAAGAACTATTTCATCGTCGCAAGCATTACCAGAACGACTAGTTTGTTGTCGTGTTCGAAGATAAATCCATGTCAACGCAAATCCCCTGTCTTGTACGCCACCTGTTTATACTAAATGAAAAAACTAACTCACTCAGTAATTAATACAACTTTAACAAAAGAACTTCTCGTTCATTTACATGGTTCTTGACAGGAAAACAGGTCACGGCAATGTCTGATTCATGTTCTACGAAGAAAATGCAATTTATCTTGCCTACAAATCGGTTTTGTTATCAAATGTACTATAGATTTTATGTTATTTTAGGTCTCTTTCTAGAACAGGCAATAGGCATGTTTCGGGTGCTTCCACATAAATATTCTATACCCCTGTCAGTCGTTATCAGCTCGAAAATGGGTTATTCTCCATTTACGTCTTTTAGGTCTGGTCAGACCTCGAGGTCGTGATCGATAATTTTCTAGAGCACTATTGATCAACCAAGCCACAACAAAAACAAACGATAAATAAAGATTATAGACTTTAAGGAAATTGACTCAGGTTATTTTACTTATAAAAGTAAGAAGCAGTTCGTGTTTCTTGCTCTGTAGTCATATAATTTGACGGGAGCTTGACGTCTATTTGATTGCGGTGTATATCAGTATGATAAAGGCTGGGCGTTTGAGTTTTTTTTTTCCCGTGGACCTAGTCCACTGTAGACACTGTCCGTGGGTCGATGATGGGTTTTCCCGAGGGACCACACCCACCTAGAACTTAATCGACAGTCGGGACATTTCCCTGTATATCAATATGAATATCTTTTTTTTTCTTCATTCTCGTGATACTTAGTAAAGATAGGCAGAAAAGTAGTATAAAAAAAAAAGTCAATGAATTTCATAAGTATAATGAATTTAGTTTAAATTCAAGCTTCAATTTGTTATGGAGAAAACTGTTAGAAATAGGATAAAAATTCATTTATTTCAAAATTCATTACTGCATGCACAAAACAATATTTGTCTATAACATTGGAGCTGCCCTTGATGAACTTAAACTAAAGCCCCTGTAATCTATAAAGGGAAAAAAAAGCAATGGATTTTAAAACGGGGAAAATGCAGAGAACAGTGGTTATATTCTCTAGTAATAAAACTAGACACGTGCATGGTCACAAACTACATGTAAATGATTCTTTTACTGATATGTAGATGATATGTCCTATGATACTTTAATGAAAGGTTGATTAATACATGTATATGTTGAAGCAAATTAGAATTTCGGTTTTAAATTTTTATTTGGGCTTATAATTAAGTGAATTTCACAAGCGTGGCCTTCCTTTGACAAGTGAATATTGAAAGAACCTTATTTCGTGGGAACGAAATTAATTTCATGAGAACGAATTTTATTTCTTGGCAACTTTTTTTATTTATTTATTTACATTACACTAAAATATCTTTATTTATTTGTTTTTGTTTTTTGACAAGTCTTGATGACTTACAACAGAACTATGATTTTTTTTAAAAGCTATCATCGTTATTCTTTTTTTTTTTTTTATTTCATTTTAAATGTATGTTTAGGATAAAAGTTAACAGAAGTGTAGCATATTAAACTGACCTCATTCTCTCACACGAAGCGTGGGTGAAACAGGGCACATTTTCTGGCTTCCAAGACAGAGTAATCTTTAAAACCTCGATTTATTTTTTTTCTTGAATGCTGTACAAAAGCAAAATGGACTCTCGGAGACGTTTTGAAGCCTGTTCGGTTTATACTGCATATACATAAAACTGGCGAACTGAATGCTCGACGTTAAAGAGTTTTCACCTGAGTTTTGTAGTATTGTCAATTTTTGTTGTGGGGAGTGTATTTCTGATTTCTGCAGGGGAATTAGGAAATTAATACGTGTTTTAAACTTGACTTTTCTGCACTCAAAATTCATTCAAGATTTATTCGTTTAAACTTGATTTGTCTGTTGGTGTCAACACTACATAATCAATGCTAATCAACCATTACATAAAATAGATGCACAATCATGTTCTCAAGCAATATAAAAAATAAAAAAGTTTAATGCCAATGCAATGGAAGTAAATAATTGCCTTTTTGCAATTCAGATACGGAAAAAAAATCATGATTCAGAATTTGAGAGTTTAAAAGAACATACAAGGAGTATATAATTTTCTAAAATTGCACATAAATTACAAAGTCATGTCTGAAATTCTGAAATGGGACATTAAAAAAGTATGGAATACAGATTAAATTTTTGAATAATTGACCAAATACTCAATTTTTATACAAACGTTTGGGTAAATTAATTTAAGACTTTTTAATGAATCAGTGTTCTGTTTGAAAAAAACAAACCCAACCCAACCTTTTGATTAAACAATTCCCCCGCCACTAAGTTTATTCCCCGCCAAACCCTTTCAAAATTTGAAATGACAAAACATTTTTCAACTGGATAGGGTTAAGAAATAAATGTTTGGACCGATGAAATAGGCATTGACCCAATGTCTACACAGACATAACATCCATCGCAGTGGTGCTAAAAAGCTGAGGTGCTAACTTTCTTAATTGAAAAAAGAAATGAGAGATAATAGATAAATATAAGAGATAATGATGAGAGTGTCTGTAAATTCATCACAGTCCTACTTTTAGTGACAATTATTTCCTTTTCTGTATAACCGATGTATAGTACAGTAGTTCATAAACCGTACGCTAGTGATAAAATTACGCCAAATGACACTAATCATTAGCCGAGACCAACGTGCATTTTTTTTGTATTTTGTACAAATCATGAGGCCTGAAAGCACCCTAGACATTACTGTTTCATCAGTCGTACAGAAACCATCTTGCCCCCCATTTTGCCCCTTGCATGTTGCCCTCTCGTTCCTGGGGGAAAAAGAAACCCCCAAGACTAACATTTTCCATGAGTTCAACATCAAGCGCGACTTCATTGCGCATGCCCAAATAGAAGATGAATGTTGATCAGTTTACCGCCACTCCTAAAGCAATCGTTTCAGCTTGCAGTGAACCAGTCCGCTCCATTGTGTGGCATCTTTTGAAGTAAACACAGTGCATAAGATACCCATCTTTGAGGATGTTCTGGAAACAATCTATGGGAAAAGTCCTGCATTTACGTGCGTGGTTCCTAAGGTGACCGTTCTTGTATCAATCGGTGTTAGCGCAGCTGTACCAAAATAAAACTTTTCCATTCAGAAAAAGCTATACTTTTGTTAATGAAATTTTATGATGCTACGAACATAGTATAATGATGACGTCAAAAGCAGTTGTAAAATCAAAGCAACATAAAGACGTGTCCAAATTAAATCAGATTCCGGTGCGACGAATTCACATTCTCCTGCTCATTTTCCACTAAATATTCCAACTATAAAAGAGAGACTGCGCATGCGGTTAGAATTAAGTAAGCTCAGCTATATATTTTACATCCCCGGATCCAAGACGGTAAACCTGGAGGTGTGAACTTTTCCTCTTTTTTTAATTCGTTGCAAAATGTACTACACTTCTTGACTAACAATGAATTCCTAACTTTAAAATAAAATCCTTAAATATGTATGTCACGTAATTGACAAAATGAACATATATCAATATTGCGTGATATTTGTTTATTAGATGCTCTTCTAGGAGCCATTTCAGATGTTCTCCTCCATCCTTTTTAATTAAACGAAGAAAAAAAACCTACATATGAGGATTGTCCCAAAATTCCGTAAAATGAACACAAAACTATAAAATTGTTTAAGCGTTAAACTATCAAATTTTCTTCCTTGTGCTTTAGTTGAATGATTAGTGAATGATTAGTGAATGATTAGTGAATGATTAGTGAAATTTCAGCAGTACACATACGTGTAGTTTATTTCTAGAAGAAAAAAAAATTTAGTGCCAAGTGTTAGAAGTGAGGATGGCGCATATATGTGATGTAAAAAAAATTTGTAAAGGTAATAATCCAAACGTCTTAAGGAGTAAAATCCTTTAAAATTTTGTTTTTAATAGATTTTTTAACTATGATTTTAGAAAATTACAAATATGAACGTGGTATATACATGTAATTCTGAACATTTTCATAAATCAAGGAAAAAAAAATGAATCACTGTCCTTTGCACAGTATAGTTCTTAAACAGCGGGGGAAAACACCAGCATCATCTTTTATTCAGTGTAGCTCTTAAACAGGAAGTTGTACAAGAATCACCACAAGCAATTCTCGATAAAATTCACCATTGCGCTTTATACATTTTCTATGCCGATCAGTCTCCTTGTCAAACATAAGCATACTGACAGGTTTTGAAACTTTTGAGCGTACATGTATTTGTTCCGGGTGTTTTCCAAACACTAGTTTCTCGTTTCCCCCTTGAGATCATAATGCTAATGTTATCGGACGGATCGGAGTCGCCAAAGAAATTCTCGGGAACACGGAAATCTTCCCTATTTAAATTCTTACGATCCTAAGTACCCAGTCTGAACGTTGCCTCTGCATTCCTACGTTTTCCGATAGTTTCGAAACAGAAAACGACAATCATCAGTTCTGCCCATCATTCATCATAACGTCATGGATATTGGATTTCGTTTTTCATAATACATTTCTTGCAGTACCTCCCAAATTGAACACATTATCTGAAAACCGCTTACATCATCTTAAATCAACGATTTGGATACACTCCGATTATTTCCAGTAACATCCATCCGTTATTTTATTTATTTTTTTTTTCCCCCTTTGTTTATTTTTTATTATTTCTTATTTCTTTTTTAATTTTTATTAATTTACTTTTTTATTCATTTACTGTTTTGCACGATGTTCTGTGAATGGCTGACGTCGCTTTTACGGACGTTTTTGTTTGTTTGTTTTTTTTATACGTCACTATTAAACTGCATTTTAGTTTTTGACTTTTTGACCTCTTTTATGAAAATTATACCCATTTAAATTGAAGAACTGAATTACAAAGTTTGTAATTTTCACTCTGGGCGTGCACACCCTACGGTGGAAAGATTTGTAACCAATTCATATTGACTCGGAAGTTTATAACAAACATTTTAGTATATACAGTTTGTAGACCTAAACCATTTAAAATAGTGAAAGATTCAAAACCATTTCATACTGACTTGGAATTTCATAACAAACATTTTGGTATACAGTTTCTAAATCTAAACCCTTTAATAAAATGACAGATACGTTACCGTCCACGAACGACTTGGGCAGCCCTCGTACACTGTATATATATGTATACTTTAATATCATTTAAATTAAAATCCGGACAGTCCTCATGTCTGTCTTACTGCGAATTAATATGACGACGCCGTATATGGAGGCTTCATATATTATGTCTTTTGATACACACTCTGCCATCACCCAGGTGCCGAAATAATTCAATATCTACAACACAATAGATCTGTATCGTGCTCGTCATCAAAATAGCTTAACAGTCGCATGTACGTCGTTGGTAACAAAATAAATTGCAGGACGATAGGATAAAATTCTTTAAAAGAAAATGAAATTTATTTCAGTTTTTTGATGATGATGTCATTTCTGCGGCTGAAGACACAATATAGGGTTTTATAACGCGTTACAAACCTTTACGTCATTAGAATTGTATAACCATATTATAAAACGTGTACTTTGTTCACATACATGGGTACTTGTACCCTGTGTCATATCCGAGATCGAAAAGATTAATCACGTCACTTCGAATGGCGATATCTAAATCTTTTCAACCCGTGTGTTTCCAAAAGCAAACGATCAATGAAATCTTGTATAAAGACTCTCAAATGGAAGCACTTAGACAACGTCCCCTACCAATGATAAACGTTTTGTTGTGATTTTGAAGGATACGGTCACGTGGTTTTCGGGAGGGTTTATATACTGTCACCAATTCTGCGGAGAATCAGATTTCGTAAGAACTCTGTTTTTCGAAAGCAAAAGACTCTGGGGCCTTTGACTGAACATATTGATTTGTGAAATTGCCCCCTGCACTTTAAAATTAACAGAGGAGTGAATTTTCGAGACATGAATTTAGGCGCCCTTGCCTGGGCAGTACTGGTGGGCACCTTGGTCACTCAGATTGAGTCAAGGTAGGGCCAAACTTGTAAAGAATTACATTGTTTTAAATTCGATGCCTTCAGGTGTAATCTATCCAAATGGGCACACGCTGCATTCACGTTTGTCAATGCATAGATATTGCAGTTTGGATGGATACATTTAGTTGGGTATTTTCATCCTTGTTGAATATATCGCAAAATCTTGGTCAGACTGCCACGATACTGTGACGTAGTCATTGGTATAGTTTTATTTGTCGGTTGAACATCATCAATGCATTGGCATTTTCTGGTTGAAATGTTGAACAAGGAATTCTTCCGAATATTCAAGTTTTCTCTTAAAATCTATTAATTATATATAATTACTTTAAATAATTATGAACGACTGTGCGTAAGGCGCATGAAATGAATTTTTTTAAATATATGTTTTCCGAACGTCATTCTTTACATGTACATGTAGTCTAGAATCGAAGTATTCATTCTTGTATAATTGATTTTAATGAATATCATTTTACATATAACCTTTAAAAAATGTTTAAAAGTAGCACTTTCGTGTTGTTCATTGATTAGATAACCAATCTGCAACTGATTCCACAACACACGTTTTTAATGTTTTTGCAAAATTTCTAACGAAAATGCATTGGTTTTGGAAAATTTCCGTTTGTTGTCGGATGGCCAATCATATATATATATATATATATATATATATATATATATATATATATATATATATATATGATTGATTGATTGTTCGTTTTACGCCCCGTCGAGAATTTTTCACTCATATTGAGACGTCAGCAGCTGTAGGTGAAGTACCACAAATTTAGACCTATGCTTAGTGCTCAATGAGGGTTCTTTAACGCCCCAACGCCCACCGTGACACGGGACCTCCGTTTTTAAGGTCATATCCGAAAGACCTATGATTCTCACTTCTAAATGCCGAGCGTTGGCGAAGGAGCAATCACTACCTCTTTTTTCGTCTTAGTTTTGACGCAGCCATGGCAAGAGCGGGGCTCGAACTCACGACCTCCCGGTTACGAAGCGAACGCTCTAACCACTGAGCTACCGCGACCGGTCTCTCTCTCTCTCTCTCTCTCTCTCTCTCTCTCTCTCTATATATATATATATATATATATATATATATATATCGGTCTTTCATCTTATGCTAGTGGGTGAAGAATGAGGTTAAGTTTTGCAAATCCCCGTTATCCTTTTTTCGACCCTATAATCTCCACGGGTGTTTTTTTTTTTTATGGATTCTCGTTCATGTTGACTCGAACCAGTACGAAACGAAAACATATCAAGGTAATGACTACTGATTTTTTGGTATTTCGATGTAAAAGCTGCGCTCACATACGTTCCAGAATAACAACTACAAGAAAATTCCTGAACATTTTATTATAATGGGTTCATCTTGATGTTTTGATTAGGCCAATCATTGGCGAAAGAGCAAAAGTGTGATGACGATATAGCGAAGTTGAAACGGCGAAGGTGAGAGTGGAGAATCGAGATGGCGAAGTTATTTGCTCCCCCCCCCCCCCTTGTGATTTGCCCTCGCAACTTCACTTCGCTGCTCTCTACTTTATTTCATCGAACACAACTCGGAGTACCTAACCCTAAAATTGGAGTAGCGATTGGCCTAATTAATAGAACACCATTGGTTACGATACAATCGAGTACACTTTGTTTCTAAATATTATCAAAAGTTAATTGCAATTAAATTTTGGCTATAATTTTGCTTATAAGACCATGAATTATTACTGCCAATGTGGCACAACCTTGTGTGTTTGCTACCTACTTCTTTCCATGTTATCAATCGTTCAAGCTTTCAATATAATCCATGAAATCTATATAATGAGATTTTTCCTTCTTTGTCAATAAATAAATGCTTTTATGAATGGTTAAAAATATCATTGTGTGTCGATGAAACTTTATTAAATTTCATCAGAGTATATTATTAAATTTGAAATCTGTAACACGGCGTCCTCCAAAGAAATGCCAAGGTTGCAGTGATATATCATAGGTATATATTTTTTCTTGATCAAATAATGTTTTTGAAATATCAAAAAGTAAACACGTTTTAAGACAGAGAGATCGTCAATAGATGCATTAATCCCAAGTTTATATACGTCTAGCCAGGATAATAATGCCTGATCCGCTATTCTTCGCGATATGAGGAGCGGATCTTAGTCACCTGCTAGCGGAGATATGAGGAGCGGATCTTAGTCAACTGCTAGCGGAAATACTACATATACATTGTATACATATAGATAAAGAGTATCTTGAATTTTGACATCTATTGCTGTGTAAGTTTAACAATATCTTATCTATATTTCAGGGCAAGTAGACATAAAAGACAATGTAAGTAGTAAATCGTATTGTAATGGATGTGCTATGAAGACATTTTAAAATCAGGATTAACACTAGATAATTTTATGGTGTTTTAGCCCAGAATTGTGACTAGACATTTTGACACAGATTTTTACCTGTTTTGAATTGTCCATCAGCGGATGAATTTAAGAATTGGCAGATTTCAAATATGCATATATCATTAGCTTAGTTCTAACACAATGCCACCTCAGAAGGTTGCAAACTGATATAGGGGTAAAGCGACTTTGAAACAATATTTGCATAAGATGGCCTGCATGCGTTTTTCTAACTTTCGGTTGACAAGATTCTTTTTTGAAAAACTGTCCATATTTTAACCAAAGACTTTTTTTAAAATATAGAATGCCTATACCCCAAAAACCAGACATAATTTAGAATTCCTATATCCATTAAACTCTTCATAATTTGTTTTTCTGAAGCTGTCCTGAATCAGTACATGCACTAACTAATTGACCAGCTACTCTAAATAAGCAAGTCTATCAATATTCCTATGATTTGTAAAACCCATGGATTAAACCATTTTTAGAACGTTTACAAATTTGAACCTTAATTTCATGTTGTTTTCTGATTATAGTTGGTGGCGGAGATTCAAACCCATTTGGACCAGGAAGTAAGTGCTCTCTCTCTCTCTCTCTCTCTCTCTCTCTCTCTCTCTCTCTCTCTCGCTCTTTCTTTCTCCTTTTATGCTTGAAAGTAGCTTTAAAAGAAATAAGATAAAATCTTATTGCATGTAACCTCTTAAACTTAGATATGACTTTTCTTTCTTTTTATTTTTCTTCCTTTTTTATTATCTGAAGTATATTGGTATTGTGAATTTCAATCCATTTATTAATTGTGAGTATTTAATTCCTTCCTAAGGCTCTTGTGAATTAGTCCTAGCATAAGTGATTTTAACAAAATGCTAAAAGTGGGTCTCTCTCTCTCTCTCTCTCTCTCTCTATATATATATATATATATATATATATAATTGTAAAGAAGTATTAATTATTTTGCTTATTGATTAATTTTGTGAATTTTTAGAAATGAAGAAAATTTTATGTGAATTTTAATAAATGAAGAAAATTTTATGTGAATTTTAAGAAATGAAGAAAATTTTATGTCAATTTTACGAAATGAAGTATAGTCTTTACCGGATTTAAAAATACAATAATAAATAAATAACGAAGAAGAGAAAAATTATAAGTGTATAAAATCAAAACTTCGAAGAAGAAAACTAGTGGGTACTTTCAGATTCTGACGATTTGTAACTGCTGGGGATGTGTGTGTTGGATTGTGATTGTTAAGAATAATATATGTTTTTCATAAGATTTACAATATATATATATATATATATATATATATATATATATCAGAAATGACATATTCTTTAGTCGATGAAAAAGAAAATCAATAACGATAAAGAGAAAGTGTGCAAATTAAATCTCAAAAAGGAAAACTAGTCGATACATATACTTTTAGAAGGTTGTAATTCTGGCGATTTGTAATATCTGAGGGGTGGGTGGGGGTGGTTCAAGAATGACACAAATGTGATTTACATAAGATTTATGAAAAAAATGTATAATGAAATAATAATAATACATTTTAAACCAAGTTACGGTTTGTGTATCAAAAAGTTAGTTGGCTCTATATCTGTTTTTCTTATGACCCTATCTTACAGGCTACATGATAAAAACGTTCAAATCGACAGGCCTGTATTTGTCTACCTTCTGTTTGCCAAACACCCATAATTTTCAATACCCTCCGTGCGCCAAATCTCTTCTAGGGGTTCTTCATATCAGATAGCTTTTGTAACCTGAAAATAAATTGCTGTATAAAATAAGAAAATTGATGAATCATATTTGTTTTGCTAGACAGTTAAAAATCTCAATTCCAATATCACCGCGACCTTTTACCAGAGAGATGTAACACACAGAGTTATTAGTAACAAATACATGTTGTAAATTACGTTTTTCTCACACGCCAAGATTGCAGTTTTTGTTCTTATCTTTTTTAAATAACCATTAAAGTAGAATATCTGAATCGCTTACGATTTTTTATACCGGTATAATGATTGATGTATTTCTTTAATTTCCAATAGTTATAGAATAACTGTTGCACAATCATCCTTGTGGTGTAATCTGAGTTTTCCTCTCTCTCTCTCTCCCTCTCTCTCTCTCCAAGTTATTTTGTTTAATAAAAAAAGAAGAAATCTACAAAGTAAATTCTCATTAACAATGCTGAAATTTCTTTACTTTAGAACTTCGACGAATCTCAGTCAAGATTACAAAACTGTGTGCAGAAAAGATTATATAACTCGATAACCTGCTAATGCGTGTTACTCTATCTGCATACGTCACGCAAGTTATCAGAAAGAAATAAATATGTAGTCATTGATGGGAAATGGAATACTTTGTGGTACAACCCTCTGTATCCATAAATGGTGGGAACTTTAAACGAGAGAGAGAGAGAGAGAGAGAGAGAGAGAGAGAGAGAGATTTATTTATTTTAAACGTAAATGCTAAATTATATTTAAAATTATCATTGCAATGTACAACTTGATTTTGCAGCATTAGGGGCTTGCAAGCCGCTAGCACCACCAACAGATGGACAAATAAATTGTGGAGATTCAACCATATTTTAGTAAGTAACTATATAAAACAGACCTGTTCTTTTACAAGATTAACATGACAGGTGACGATGGTTCGTTGTATATTTGTTAACGTCCCTCTCGAGAATCTTTCATTCATATGAAGACGTCACTATTGCCCATGAAAGGTCTTGGGCCAACGTTCGGCGCTTAAGACCTTTGAGCAGGAAGGGATCTTTATCGTGCTACACATGCTGTGACACGGAGACTCGGTTTTTGCGATCTCATCCGAAGGACCGTTCCATTTAGTCGCCTCTTACAAGCAAGGGGTACTGAAGATTTATTCTAACTCGCATCTCCACCTTGAACAGATGGAGAAAGATGTGCTGAACATCGATCGGCCTTTTCCGTTAAATTCTCAACTTGACGGAAAAGACCGAGCGATGATGAATTTGGGAGTATTTTGCAACTTTGTGCCCTTTATCAGAATACAATATTTAATAGGTGAGAATCTCTTAAGTTGTTAGAACTTGTGTTCAAACCTTTTGAATATTAGCAATAAACCCAACCACAATTGGACAATCACCGTGTACAATGCCAATTACACTTACAGTGTAGTTTACACCTGCATTGCTAGTGCTAGCTTGCCAATAACTATGGTCTTCTGTGCAGTACTTTCGGCTAACTAAATTTATTTTAATTAAACATAATAAGTCTTTGAATACTTGCCGAATACTTTGAATACTTGCCGAATACTTTGAATTCTTGCCGACTTTGAATATTTGCCGACAGGCTCTCTTCACTTGGAATAGTCTTTCAGTATTTAACTTTTTGAGTATGGGTTATGTGTAATGCTTTTTATAAATAAAATCTCGTGATGAATAATGAAGTTATTGAATATGATTTCCCGATTAACACCATTTAATACCCTATTTAGATTTGTTTGTGTGGTTATTTTTCCTGTCGTCTACCTTTACGGCATAAATATATGGATGTCATCCATGTTTGTGTATAAAATAAAAAAAAATGCTAGAATACAGCAGCAGTGCATGATGGGACAAAGTTAAAAAGTACATAGTTTATTCCCAATTTAGACTGCAGTAGTGGTATTGACTGTGAAAGTTTTTGTTTTAAGGCACACCATTTCAGAAATAGAAAATGAATGAGGCAAATCTACCATAAGATTGTGGTAACTAATTAAAGCAATTCAACATGATTCTGGAAATTTAAAATTATATTTACAAAAAGCATTCTTTGATAGATCTAGTTCATTTTCTCTTCAATTTGTTAGATTTACGGCGCCAAGAATTTTTGAAATTCTTTTTGTGAAAAAACTCTCGTTTCTAAATTTGAAATTAAATTGCAGCAGGAATATAATACAATCAAGTTAAAATCAAATCTTATCAAATGGTTACACTGGAGAAGATCTAATTTTAATTAGATTGGGGTATAATGATAAGGCCAAAATAAAATATGGCATTGTGCTTTTCCTATTTCACTCCCCAAAAATTAGGTAGGGTAGGTTAAATATTTTGTTTTATGAAAATTATTGTTATTTGAAATCTTAGTTTTTGATATGCTTTGAATACAGGTCTGTATACATTACAAGCATTTGAATATCCATGGTAGTCAAAATGTAAATCAAAGAAACTCAGACATGAAAAGAACTAAGATTCCGTTTTGGAAATTCTGGATATATATTTATATATATCATCAATAAGATATCTAGGGTCAGCAGCTAAAATGTAGGTAGGGTCGGGAAACTGCAAACACACATATATTTTATTTTGGCCTAATGAGTGAACTATAGCAATGACTACAGACCTGAAACACACATTTAGATTTATTTTTTTTACCCCCTCCCCTGATCTCCCTCATTTTCCTATGGGTGTGGATGATTTTAGAAAATATGCACTAATTATTTGATTATTGCCAATTGTTAAGACCTAGATGGGATTGGAATCAATCGGAATTCTTGTTATATTTCAGTCGATGTACCGCACAGTGTAATTCAGGGTATCAGTTTGACAATGGCGACACGACAATACAAAAGGACTGTGATCCTATGACTGGGCAATTCTTTGATGGCCCAACGTTTCCAAAGTGCATACGTAAGTAAAATATAGATATTATTTTTATAGGTACAGTTAAATGGAGAAAAAAATCATAAACTGATAAAAGAGATTAATAAAATGAATAAACATGATAAAAAAAAAATTAGGGAGATGCAATATCCTCTGACTGAGCAGAAGAAAAGAAAAAAAACAAACCAACAACCCCAACCCCCCCCCCCCCCAAAACACACCCCCTCCCCCCCCCAAAAAAAAACAACAACAAAAAAAACAACCCAGAGTAACCTGAGGAAGTCTTAAGTACTACAAATGAAATTTGCATTCATCTGAAACTGTGTATAATTGATTAGATACATTAATTCCAAATAGATGTTCAAACATATTATAAACCATAGGAAATTCTACTTTGTTACAGGGGTTAAATATTAATTCAACAATAAGTGGTTAAAGTACAGACATTTACAAAAAATGTTGTTTTGTATGAAATGCATAATGAAATCACCTCTTGGAACTTTCAGTACCAACCTGATTTCTGTTTTTCAGCAACTTGTAGCCCTGCCTGTCAAAATGGCGGAACTTGTGTTCAACCTAATGTCTGCTCATGTGCTCCTGGGTGGAGGGGAACTTTCTGTGAAAGTCGTAAGTTTTTCTATGTGTATACGTGTACATATGTTGATCATTTATGTTGAATGTAGACAGTTTTATTAATTCGGCATTCAAAGTCTTCTGTGGTAAAACACAGTTACAGTGAACACTCTTACAATAAATTTACACTTACAGCAAAATTCTTTTAATTCCCTACACTTTAAAACTTGTTACGAATTTATTGGATATAACGAAAATTATGTTTATAAGGAATTAAAATTGTTTGTCCCCAGCATTTTGCTAGAAGCATGTTTTACTCAAAGTGGTTTTTGTTTTCAAAAATGAAAAAAAAAGGTTGTTGTTTTCAAAATGAAGGCATGATCATAGATGAACATCAGTTTTTCTGTTTGTTTTGGAAATTTCATTAGCAGTAAGTCCGTGTTTTTAGCTCCCCAGAGACAAAGACTCAATTGAGCTTTTCTGATCAAAATTTGTTTGTTGGCAGTGGTGTCAGCCACATTGGCCTTGTAAACCTTTCACATTTTCATCTTCTAAAAAACAATTGGGTCATATTTTTACATGGCAATATATATGGGAAATATATTTTAATCTTCCAAAAACAGCAGGGTCATATGGTTAGGTATATCAATATGAAAGCATCCTCAAACACTGGAGGTTCAAGTCCCTTCAAATTATGACTGTGGGTGGGAAGTGGGGGTGGGTGTTGGAATAGGGGATCAATAGGGGATCAATGCTACGTATAACATATATTACATATATAGGAGAAAATATTTTCAATCTTATTCTTAAGAGCAACAAGACCAGAATTATTAATGTTAAAATGCAAGCATTTTCAAGTAGTGCAGATTCAAGTTTGAAAACCAATGCCCCAGGGGTAGGTTTGGGCCACAATACATTTTATTTGGAAATATATGAGGGGAAAAAATGAAAATCTTCTTAAGAACAACAGAGTGAGAGTAGTATGCAAATGCCAGTCATCCCCAGGTGGTGCAGATTCAAGTTTTTTTAAGGCCAGAATAAAACATGCGTGTGTTTCCTATTTCACTTTCCCAAAAATTTGGTAGGGTAGGTACATTTTCTTTTGTTAAAACATTTTATGAAAAAACTATTTGATACATTTTGAATACAGGTATATATACACTACTAATACTTTTCACACATTTTAAAGATCAGTAGTAGTTAAAACATAAATCAGAGAAACTCAGATGTGAAAAGAAAATTCCAATTTCAAAATTCCAGATTTTTATTTTTTTTATCGATATAGTCAATAAAATATTTTGGATCAGCAGCAAAAACGAAGGTAGGGTCAGGAAACCAGAAACACACATGTATTTTATTTTGGCCTAACCAAGGTCCCAAGAGGTAGGTTTGGGCCACAAAAGGGATCAAAATTTTACATGGGAATACATGTATATGAAAAATCATGTACATGAATATAGACAAAAATCTTATGAACACAACAGCAAAACCTTTTAGTAATATTGTTATAGATGTATCCTGACATTGTGTGGGATCAATTCAGTTAAGTCATGACCCTGTGGGACTAGGGTGGGGTCATATGGGGTCAGAAATTTTCTTGGAAATATTAAATAAGCATAACAAATCATGTAAAAATCTGATGGAAGAATAGCATGGTCAGTTTACTCGGGTGAGCATTGTGGCCCATGGGCATCTTGTTAAAGCTGACTTTGGGCTAAAATTTCACTTGGTTATCTATCAAGAATGCCCAAAAATTCCCAAATTGTGATTGATATTCCACAAAATGATTAAACTGAAATTTTGAGAAAGAGATTAGATGAGTTGAGCAGTTGTAAAGGTTGTTAAAGTAATTTCAAAATTTGTTGCATTTTTTGAAATACATGCAATTTATTAATTCTCTTAATATTTCCAAATTTCTAATGGCCCATTTTCCTATTCCGTACTACTGAAATAAAACATGGGTGTTTTCATTGTAGCTGATGGCAGCTGCATTCAGCCTGCCAAGCCCAGTAATGGTGCAGTACAATGTCAAAGTTCCGGTACCACAATGCAGTGTTCAATCACCTGCCAGAGTGGCTATAAGTTCGAGTACACCCCACCAGCCGAATATGTCTGTCGAGACGGAAGCTGGAGTCCGCGTCCCACCTTCCCTAAGTGTATTCCAGGTAAATGTGTCAATCATATATCCTTCGGATTTCATACACCCTACTGATTATGACAGCTGATGATATACTGACATGCAAAAGAATGCAACCCCAAGTAAACATCAATAATTTTTAATGTATATTTTGATATTAGCAGTTACTTTGAATTGCATCATATCATACACTCCCAAGCAATTAACTGTTGATTGAATGTGATCAAGCTACAGACTGTATATGTTCTTGGTTTGTGAGACATCAAACACATATCCAGATTAGCATGTGCATGGAGACATGCAACAGCAATGATCTGCCAGGTACCTGGTAAGAATAGTCTGATATTGAATTTCATTTCTTATATTGCATAAAGGATGTTTAGGTTACCTAACAATGCATGCTACAGGGGATTGCAGTTACTGTTAGCTGCACACACCCAAAATACCGTGGCAAGAGCTCTGAATGTGTCGTGTGTTAGATTGACATGTTCGAATGCACCCAAATCCACCAGAGGCTCTATCTGTTTTGTGTCAGACAATTTTGGAAGAGTAACGGAGAGAACGTCACTGTGGCGAACTCTATGCATCACATCATACGAGCAGCAACTAATGTTAACCTTCTGTTAAAGGGGGTGGGGCATATAGAAAAATTTCAGTGGATACCACTTCTTCAATCTTGACATTCTTTGCCAAAAATGATGATGGATAACTCTACATTCACCATGTTCTACAATAGACTAGATGTATAGATTGCATTTTTTGTAAAAATTAAATGAGATATATTTGAATGAAATACAGTCATAAAAACATTGCCAAAAAGCAGGAGGTTGTGTTTCTTTGTTGTGTCAGTATATTTGATTTTGTTAAAATTACTGATACTCGTTACATGATTGTTACTAATTATCTGAAATCTATTTTAAAATATATAAAAATAAATGTAACAATTTTTTTATTTTGTAGAGGGACAAGCTACAGGTATAGTTTGTGTTTTTTCTCTTAAAAATTTAATGAAATCTGAATATGAAATTCTGAAAGTGTATTTTGATCAAAAATTGATTTTGTGGCATGTAGATTTCTTCACCAAAACCACAAAAAAAAAAAAAAAAAAAAAAAAAATCCAAATTAATTTTCCTATGATACCATAGTGAGCCCTCCGACTCAGCCAACACCAGCATTTGTACGAGATGCAATGTGTGTCGCCTGGGGCCAGGACCATTACAGGACATTTGACGGAACTGTTTACTCATATCAAGGCCAGTGTGAATACATCCTCGCTAAAGAATGCAGTGGGAACGCCTTCCATGTTCATATCATCAATGATCCAAGCTGTACCCGAACTGCTCCATGCCATAGGTACAAGAAAATGTTTATGAATGTTTTTTTTTTATATATATATATATTTACTTTCATTTATGAAATTTTCATTGTTGAATCATGTACTGCTTAGGAGCGTGAAACATTTGTCAAAAGACCCTGGCTGTCGATCCTCTGCATTCCCAGATACTCCAGCAAAGGATGAAAAATTAATTTACATTTTTCATGTTCTTTGAAAACTAGGTATATTTTAGGTTGTATTTTAGAGGGTACTGATACATGTACATATAGGTTTGAATCTGTCTCTTGTGATTTCCTGTACGTTTTTTTGGGGTTTTTTTTGGTTTTTTTTGGTCATGCTGAGAGGCATATGAAACTTGCATAGGTTTTTAGTGAATGAAGATATCACATCAAGTTTTGAAATTGACTTTTCTTCCTGGTTTACTCACTATTACCAGAGATATGTACTAAATTTTATTATGACATGCAAGATTCTTTCTGATATAATTTATATAGAACTTACTATGTATTATAATTATGGACACCTATAAAGATCAAGTTCAATTTTCATCATGGTAGATTCAGTTTACATAAGTCATAGGCTGATTATACTGCAATTTGCTTTGAGAAATGAAATGTGCTATGAAGCATCCTAGCAGCATCTGTTCTCTTTCATATTACCTCGTCCACCCCCCCCCCCCCCCCCCCCAAAAAAAAAAAAAAAACCAAACAAACAAACAAAAAAACAAGAAAGAAGAAATATGTGTATACCAGGAACATTCTTGTTCCTCAGCTCAGTAATCCACTTAAATGATCGACTGCTTACTAGTTGCAATGTTGTGTGCATACATGTGTACTTAACACATCCACAGAGATACAAACTTATGACAACCACACGGCAAAGTTCTCATGATTCTGTCAACTAAACTTTTGTAATTATTGTTTTACATTGTGGGTTTGTTATTTTCAGAAATGTAGATATCTATTTTGGTTCAACAAAAGTGCAATTCAAGGCCGAAGCTACTGGAGAGAAAGTGTTATGGGATGGAACTGTGCTCCAGATTCCTGCCAATCAAAACCAAGTGGAAATCACTAAAGTCGGTCACTACACCATTCTGACACATTCAACTCTTGGTTTTAAGGTACTGTTTGTAATACATGTGGAAAATTTAGAAATCACTTATATTACTGTAATAACTTATATATCAGGAACATGTTGGCATTTATTTGTGAGGGGGATGGAGAAAATTCACCAAAAATGAAAGCACCAAAATTTCTATTCATAGGTCATCAATGATTTAGTTCCAAAATGATATATGTATAGATATATACTGGATGTCTTCTAATTTTAGATTTGAATTGTCTATGCAAATTATATAGAATTAACATAGGAATGGACACACCTTTTATTTTTTGCTGGAGGAGCAGCATGCCACTTAGCATAATGTGTACAATATGACAGACAAGAATTCATTGTGACTATGAAATGCATAGAAAGGAACAATGGGTTGGAGATTTGAATATTGTTACTGATACCCTCAATTAAATAAATAAATAAATTCTAACAATCTTACAAGGACCACTCTGTGTAAAAACATGAAAACACACCTTGACACTCCATGAACACACCATGTAAAAACATGAAAACACATCATGACAATCCGTGAACACATCTTGACACTCCGTGGACATACTGTTTAAAACCATGAAAATACATCATGACACTATGTAGACACACCATGTTAATGAAGGGCTTTCATATTCAAGGCTAGCACTGCAACTTCAGAGGCACATATTTTTTTCAGGCCCATGCTAAAGCATGGACTTTTGGTCCACAGGACCCAGTGTTTTTAGGGGCATACTTGTGGCTTGTGCTGTATATAAACACACGCACACACACGCACGCACGCACGCACGCACGCACACACACACACACACACCACGCACGCACGCACACACGCACGCACGCACGCACGCACACACACACACACACACACACACACACACACATGTTGCCTATTCCTTTGTTTTAAACCCAGCATTGGATAATCAATATTTCAGGTGAGATGGGATGGAAGAGAATCAGTTTTCTTCTCCATCAATGCAGACCTGAAGGGTAAGATGTGTGGGCTCTGTGGACTGAATGACGGCGACAAAACCAACGACTTTAAAACCTCCCAAGGTTCCACTGTTACCAGTGCAGACATTGCAACGTTTGGGAACTCATGGAAGCAAACAGCTGCAGGAAGTGAGTGTTCACTGTGGATGCTGGTAAAAGTTTAATATCATTACATTTACCTTCCAGCAGGAGACTTTGATATCACTTTTACCTTCCAGCAGGAGAGTTTGATATCACATTTACCTTCCAGCAGGAATGTTTAATATCACATTTACCTTCCAGCAGGAATGTTTAATGTCACATTTACCTTCCAGCAGGAGAGTTTGATATCACATTTACCTTCTTGCAGGAAATGTATAGATAAAAATCATAGTAAATCCTGTTTAATCTGGATTTTGTCTGATGTGGGTATCATGCATTCCAAAATTTTACATAGATTATATACATATTTTGGACATCAACTCTGAAAATCTGTGGTAAAAAATATCTTACACTCAAAATGTTTGTCAACAAGGATTGTTTTAAATGTGCTGTGTTTTATGTGTCCTGAATTATTTTATGTCTTATTAATTTGTCAGTGTTATTAATTCTGCAATACAGAAAGAGAAATGCATTCATACATGTGAATTATGTTACAAAATATTGTATCAAATCTCAAATATACCAAATAACTTCTCAAAGCATCCAATGAATACGAGAAGAATCATCCCAAAAGTTACCAGGCTGGTACTCTTGTAGTGACAAACAATGAAGTTGTCGTTTTACGAGTGTTTGTTGTAGCATACAAAGAAACAGTCATTAGTTGTTGTAAATGAGTGTTATTGTAGCAAAAAATATATATATTTATGTATATGTATTTATAACAAGCAGTAGTTTTTATAACTGAGTGCTTATTGTAGCAATGAAATAAGCAATATTTGATATATCTGAATGCTTGTTGTTGCAAATAAACAAATATTTGATATTATGACAGAGTGTTTGTCCACTGGTGTTTGTTGCAGGAAACAGACAAGCAATCGTTAACGTTGCTATACTAATTAAGTCTTTGTGGTAGCAAACAAAACAAAATAGATGCTACATCATGAATATTTGTTGTAGTAGACACCTGTCCTGACAGTGCCCAGAAAACCTGTAGTGCAGCTGGCAGCTCCCAGGCCCAAAGCATCTGCAGTCACCTGACCAGTGGAAGTTTCCAAGCTTGTAATTCTGTAAGTACGGTGGATTCTTGTAGATTGGTAGAAATACATGTAGTGTGATTATAGAAGATTGTGCAGGATTGTTCTTATTGAAAGTGTTAAGTTCATATTGTATTAGTGTAGGATTGTTCTTATTGAAAGTGTTAAGTTCATATTGTATAAGTGTGGGATTGTTCTTATTGAAAGTGTTAAGTTCATATTGTATAAGTGTGGGATTGTTCTCATAGAAAGTGTTAAGTTCATATTGTATTAGTGTAGGATTGTTCTCAGTGAAAGTGTTAAGTTCATATTGTATTAGTATAGGATTGATCTCATAGAAAGTGTTAAGTTCATATTGTATTAGTGTAGGATTGATCTCATAGAAAGTGTTAAGTTCATATTGTATTAGTGTAGGATTGTTCTCATAGAAAGTTTTAAGTTCATATTGTATTAGTGTAGGATTGTTCTTATAGAAAGTGTTAAGTTCATATTGTATTAGTGTAGGATTGATCTCATAGAAAGTGTTAAGTTCATATTGTATTAGTGTAGGATTGATCTCATAGAAAGTGTTAAGTTCATATTGTATTAGTGTAGGATTGTTCTCATAGAAAGTGTTAAGTTCATATTGTATTAGTGTAGGATTGTTCTCATAGAAAGTGTTAAGTTCATATTGTATTAGTGTAGGATTGTTCTCATAGAAAGTGTTAAGTTCATATTATATTAGTGTAGGATTGTTCTCAGTGAAAGTGTTAAGTTCATATTGTATTAGTATAGGATTGTTCTCATAGAAAGTGTTAAGTTCATATTGTATTAGTGTAGGATTGTTCTCATAGAAAGTTTTAAGTTCATATTATATTAGTGTAGGATTGTTCTCAGTGAAAGTGTTAAGTTCATATTGTATTAGTGTAGGATTGTTCTCATAGGAAGTGTTAAGTTCATATTGTATTAGTGTAGGATTGATCTCAGTGAAAGTGTTAAGTTCATATTATATTAGTGTAGGATTGTTCTCAGTGAAAGTGTTAAGTTCATATTGTATTAGTGTAGGATTGTTCTCATAGGAAGTGTTAAGTTCATATTGTATTAGTGTAGGATTGATCTCATAGAAAGTGTTAAGTTCATATTGTATTAGAGAATTGCCTAGAATTGTTCTCGGTGAAAGTGTTAAGTTCATATTGTATTAGTCAGTTGGTGGGTTTCTTTTTAGACAAAGAGCATTGTTTGCAATGTCCAGGGCAATATATATCAGGAATACATTTTTCTAAGCTTTTACTAATCATACTAACCGGTCGTGGTAGCTCAGTGGTAGAGTGTTCGCTTCATAACCGGGAGGTCGTGAGTTCAAGTCCCGCTTGTGCCATGGCTGCGACAAACCTAAGATGTAAAAATAGGTAGTGATTGCTCCTTTGCCAAATGCATGGCATGTAGAAGTGAGAATCACAGGTCTTGCGGATATGACCTTAAAAATGGAGGTCCCATGTCACGGTAGGCATTGGCACTTTAAAGAACCCTCACTGCTACATCCCTGATTGCTAAGCATAGGTCTAAATTTGTGTTACTTCACCTACAGCTGGTGACGTCTCAATATGAGTGAAAAATTCTCGACGGGACATAAAACAAACAAATTAATCATACTAAAGTGGAATGTAAGTCTTTCAATGCACTGTAAAACACAAGTAAGATATTGAATGAAACTTTAATTAGGACTTAGCCATATGGTGGGTATGTTATAGTAATCCCTCTGTTCATCTGTCCACCTGTATGTCGTGCTATTTGTCTGTCCATCCATAGGTCGTGCTGTTTGTCTGTCCATCCGTATGTCGTTCTGTCTGTCTGTTTGTCTGTCCAGCAGCACTTTGTATATGACATGATAATTTAAGTTTCCTTGAGAAGATTTTCATAAATTTTATACATAGTACTTGGATTAGTCAGACCCCTTTAGATTTTCACATTTATTGGCTCTGCAGTTATAGAGTTATGGGACCTAGAAGAACTTTTTTAATATTTAATTTGGTAAGATAGTAGCACTTTCTAAGGCATGTAATTAATTTGAGATTACTTGAGAAAATTTTCATAGAATTTAAAAGTTATTTGCGAGGATTAGGAAGAGGAAGACCCCTTACGATTTTCAGATTTACCAGTTTTGTCATTACGGATTGATGGAAATTAGATTTTTTTGCAATAATAATCAGATGACATCACTTTCTGTGGCATGTAATACCTTCAAGTCCACAAAAAAATTCAACTGCCCAATCAGATACATGCAGTTCAGTGGTAGAACACTCTACAGACATCTTTATTGCAGACTTGTCGTTTTCTAGTATCTATGAACTTCGGTATCGTTCACAGAGTGTAGGCCTATAAATACTTTTAATTCATGCAAATTGAATTTGAGATATATGATTTTCAATTTAGTGGCACATTGTGTTTTCCTAAATTTTTGTGGGTCTCAAATTTTGTGGATTTGTCAAAATATCTTGTTGATATATAATGTCATGGTAAACTATTCTATTTTTATGAGCAGTTTTAAATTTGTGTTTCATTGAGCATTTGATTTCGAGGTCTGGCACAACCACATGTTGAATGAAAATTGATATTCAATGAAAACTGCATTAAAGCATAGCACAATTGGCACCTCTATATTAACATCCCCTATGTAATCTTCAACAGAAGGTAGATCCTACTCCTTACCTAGAGGCCTGTAAGTTAGACTGCTGCGGAGGTACTGATTCAACTACATGTGGATGTAAGAATTTTGAGGCCTACGCACGTGCATGTATGGATGCTTCACCAACACTTAGAAATCTGGACTGGAGGACATCTCAGCTTTGTCGTAAGTCGATCTCTGTGTGTGTGTGTGTGTGTGTGTGTGTGTGTGTGTGTGTGTGTGTGTGTGTGTGTGTGTGTGTGTGTGTGTGTGTGTGTGTGTGTGTGTGTGTGGACAGATAAATGCAGTTACAATGACCCTCTGTAAGCAAGTGATATGTTGAAAAGCTTTCTTCATTGTGTTGCTTGATGATGACTATCAGTTTGATAAAACAGGTTTTTATTATAAAGCAGTTTCACTGTTACTTACATCTTTAGAACTGTGCACAATTTGTAACCCATTAAAAAAATGATAATTTCTCTCTCCTTTAGACAGTTAAGTAGGCAGTCCGTATTGTTCTTTCCTTTGGTTTTGAGTAAACAGGAAGTTAGGAGGTTCACACAATAAGTTCAGCCATGTATGCTGTAAATTTCTGTCTTGATCTCATATATATGTATTAACTCTCGAAATAATCTAGATACCTGAAAAATTTTACGTACCAATTTTTGTTAAGATTTTATGGTTACTTAGAGATCTGGCCAAGTTAATTACATTTCTTATTTCCTCCTCCTTTAGCTGCTCCATCGTGCCCTAATAACTTGATCTACAAAGAGTGTGGGAACTGTCAGCTGAAATGTGGCTCAGGATCAAATGTGGCGGGCTGCAGGGAGACCACATGTTTTGATGGCTGTTTCTGCCCCCAGGGGATGGTTCTGGACAAGGGTGTGTGTGTGTACCCAGAACAGTGTCCCTGTTTGCATGGGGACAAGATGCTGCCTGCTGGCTCAGTGGTTCCCAATAACTGCAACAAATGGTCAGACATAAGTTATTCTAAATGATAGAAATTGAAAATGGGAGCAATAAGTACCTCATTTTTTATATAAAGTTTTAACTTTGTTTATATGTAAATATTAAATAAGATTATGAATATGTAAATAAGTAAGAACATGATTATGTAAATAAGGATGTAAATGATGCATAATCTTCCACAAATGTCATTCCACAATGTGACCTGTTACATAAAGGTTGTTGAAAAAAATTTATTTAATTTCATTATGGTCTCATCTTGTAGCACATGTAAATCTGGAAAATTGGAATGCACCACTAAGCGCTGTGCTGGAACGTGCGCTGCAACAGGAGATCCCCACTATCTAACATTTGATGGTTTGCGTTACAACTTTATGGGTATTTGTAGTTACTATTTGGTCCAGGATCCCGAGTTTGATATCATTGCTAACAATATTGCTTGTGGTCATGGCCATGCTTCGTGTACAAAGTCTATCAGCTTCAACTACAATGGTCATTTTGTGACCATGGACCACAATCATGAGCTGACTATTGATAACCATGACATAACCCGGCTGCCTTATAAGGAAAATGGAATCCAGATCTTCATGGTGTCTTCATTATTCATGAAGGTATGAACAGTGGAAATCTACATGTACAGAATGTCAATTTCGACTCTGACAGTAAACGAAAATGGGCATAAACATCAATCGTAAAAGTTTAGAATTGACCTTGTGAAGAATTAATTATTAGTAATGCTCTAGCTTGTTTATATTATGTAAGATATTTTCTTGGTGAATTGGACATTTGGCCTTAATTTCTTAGAATGTAAAATTATGACGGCTACTGTGCAATATATAATGTTAACACCGAAGGCCATGAATGAAGAAAGAAATGTAGTCTCGGTGGTAAAGAATGGTAAGAATATCACATCAGCAGAGCGGTTGTTTGCAAATTAA
The DNA here is from genome assembly GCA_024699665.1 of Ostrea denselamellosa. NCBI lineage: Eukaryota > Metazoa > Mollusca > Bivalvia > Ostreida > Ostreidae > Ostrea > Ostrea denselamellosa. The sequence goes on from JAMZEH010000053.1 coordinate 3,455,292, forward strand.
AATGAATATGTATTGCTTGTTTATAATAGTAAAAACAGTGTTTAGAACATGATCATCTTTGTCAGGCTGTCTTAGGAAATGGTGTTGAGATTCTGTGGGATGGGAGAACAAGGGCATACATCACCATGCCAACGACCTTCTTCAACCACACCAAAGGAATGTGCGGTACCTGGGATCACAATCAGAAGAATGAATATCTGACGCCGAATGGTAACATCGAAACTAACACAAACCTCTTTGGTAATCACTGGAAACTCCAGAAAAACTGTCGAAATGAGCCGGAGAATGCGACCACAAACCCCTGTGAAAATAACCTCAAAGGGAAAGAACAGGCAGAAAAATACTGTGCTTACCTCAAAGGAGACGTGTTCAAATGTGAGCATTTATACCTGTATTGTATTGATTCTTTATCATGGAACATGTTATAACAATATGCATTTTTATTAGCATTGTTGAAGGGGACTGAGGTAATATGATATTAATTGAGATAATTCTATTAAATTTGTATGCTTTAAAGCAAGATGTTTTTATAAGAGGATTTTTAAATGGAATGGTGACATGCTTACAAAAGAAGTATTTTTAGATTGGATTTCTTTGCAGTCCCCCAAGTTCTTCTGTTAATGCTATGTAAATTCTATTAATGCTATGTAAATTCTATTAATGCTATGTAAATTCTATTAATGCTATGTAAATTCTATTAATGCTATGTAAATTCTATTAATGTTATGTAAATTCTATTAATGCTATGTAAATTCTATTAATGCTATGTAAATGACTACAAATGGATGAACCTCTGGTGTTTTTCATTTTACAGCCTGCCATTCTTTAGTGGACTATATGCCACTTTATGAGAACTGTATGTTCGACATGTGCGCATGCACAGACAATATAAAAGACTGTCTGTGTCCAATGTTATCACAATATTCAAAAGACTGTAGCGCTCAAGGTATAAATATCAACTGGCGGAATCATATTCCGGAGTGCCGTAAGTGATCTTTTATGTTATATATCCTTGATATTTAACATCTTTTATTTGGTTTTAGATTTTGGCAACATAATTAGTGATTCCATAGTGATATTACACTAATTGTAATATCTCTGCTGATTTTTTACTCTTTAAATGTAAATCAACAAATTTTGCTGCTTCCCTAAAAATCATTGTAAAGTGATTGTTGTGATTTCCCTGCAAGAAGGTGCATCGAAAGGTTTGATGAACTGACATGCACCTATTTGGAATTCTTAGCAACTTTTTCTTATCTTATAAAAAGTTCTGATATGTTCCGAATGGAATCATGAATATTCATTATAAACTAGTTGGAATAGCATTTTTCGTTAAGTGGTTCCCATATAAAGAACCAGTCTATAGTATTAAACAATAATAATCATGGCTGATGATGGTGAAATTACAGTCCCGGTTTTAAAGGGTATCCATTTGTGAGAATCTCCCATGATTTAAGGTTTTGTTCTCCACTTTTTGACTTTGTTAATATTAGGTAAAACAAATCCATTTTAAATAAAATTTATTAAATATATTCAGATAGACTTGCCTGTGTTTATTTAATTGAAACATAATTACTGAGAGACTGAAATTTCTGTGGTTGATTTTCCTTCATCCACAATCTGCTTTACCTATCATGAATCATCTAAGCAAAGAAAAGCGAATTAAAGATAGAAAGCATATTTTATATGAAATACTAATGAATAATAGAGTTGATCATATGAAATTATATGAAATATATTTCTATTGCAGTAAAGCTTCAAAAACTGTTTTTATGATCAAACATTTTATCGGAACATTTGGCAGTTCGCTAGCACCATCTGAGGCTCCTCATACATAATGTAGCATGGAGTCTGTATTTCCAGTATTTTGAATCATGCACAGAAAATTGATATAATTATTTCTGACCTTCTGTGTATGGAATTTTAAGGACACTTGATTGGAGAAGAAAGGTTTGAAAATTGGGAAGATATTGGTAATTTTTGGATTGGGATGGCCCTGTTACAATAAGTCAATATATATATAACATGCTGATAAGAGAAATAATTTTGCTAGAAAGAGGTAATTTTTTTTCTACAATCTACTGTGTACTTTTTTCTTGTTGACAGGTGCTCCATGTGAGAAAGGAATGGTGTTTGAGAACTGTAATAATGAATGTCTTAGGACATGTTATGTCATATCTCAGAATACTGACTGTGTCCAGGACCTGACCAAATGTGCGGAGGGCTGTGGATGCCCAGAAAATCAGACCATCAGTGACGAAGGCTACTGTATTCCTATCAGTCAGTGTCCCTGTGATTTTGGTGGCAAGCAGTTTGCACCAGGGGTACAAACCAAAATAGAGAATTCAATATGGTATGGTAACATGCTCTATGTTAAATGTCTTATGATATTCTGTCCACATTTCTAAATTTTAAGCTTTTGATATATCAAACTCAAATTTTCTATGATTTTATGAATTTAAAGAATGAGATACTATCCCATGTTTTGAAAACAAAATCATCAACTCTTATGCATAAGCAAAGGTTGATCAATAAAATTTTATGTTTAAAATTCGAATATAGAATCTGAAATACATGAATTACTGACCATTCTAAAATACCACAAGCATTACTAATATGGGCTGACTTAGGACATTTCTCCAGAAATGAGTAAATTCTTGTTAGATATCCCATAGGTAGCTACTCATTTCACATTTTAAGGACCTTTTGTTTAAAAAACAAAACAATTGTATCTTTCAGCACTTGTGAGAGTGCAAAATGGAACTGCATCCCAATAACTAACGCAACCAAAGTGGATATCCCAGACATTTGTAAAGAGACAGAGATCTACACAAATTGTACCTCCCTCTGCCCTGTCACATGTGAGAACATAGGGGCACCCCCCACATGCCAGCCCCCTGCCCCTGATGACTGCACCCCTGGGTGTATTTGTAAGGATGGATATGTGTGGGATGGTAATGACTGTGTACTGCGGTTGGAGTGCCCCTGCTATCATGGAGGAAAGCCATATAAAGAAGGGGAAAAATTCTTCCAGGATTGTAATGAATGGTAAGCCTGGCTATTCTGGAACAGCATTTTATTCTGCTGTATGGAAATGGAACCAATACCCATTCAAGTGGGGAAACCAGCATCAAAGTAAACCACATCGGGATTTTTTTTTTCATGTCAACAAATGGCATTTGTTTTAAAATTAACACTGAATAAACCATATTTTAAATAATAAACAAGTATTCATTGTTTACAATTTTACAAATGAGTGTCATTTTATTTACCTCTACTTTTTTTTAAGAGGAAGTGAAGAAATTAGGTAACTTGTACAATATTTCATACAAAACATATTACAAAGCCTCGAATTACGAAGACTTCACAGCTTTTTACTAGGCTTTTCTTAGCCGAAAAATTGATAGTATTTGGCATCAGAAATGGTCACCGTTTATGTAAGAGAATAAATTGCTGTGGTACTAGTATCTCCATTGTTTGAGAGTGGCACCCAAACCCATTAAACTGGTGGAAACTGAACAAAAGAAGATTCGTGTCAGAAAAAATGTTTTTCCCAAACTCTTCAGGGAAGGTGGGAAATTTGACCATTGTGTCATTGAGTATATAAAGTGAAAACAACCACACCATCACTGTACAGCATATGTAATATTAACATATTCTGAATTATAGTTTGTACATTGTATATTTAAAATCAGGAGAAAATTGATTATTGAAATTTAATTTAGTAAATATGCATTCCCTTGATACACAGAAGTTTATTCTGATATTAACTCATGTTGATTATGAATTGCAGTACCTGTAGCAGTAATAAATGGGTATGCACTCACAAAGAATGTCCAGCAGTCTGCAGTGCGTTTGGAGATAGCCATTATACCACATTTGATGGCAAGCACTATGAGTTCCAGGGCACTTGTAGCTATGTGTTGGCACAGTCTACCACGGACAACCCCAACAAGTTTCTTATCACCACAGAGAACATGCCTTGTGGAAGCACGGGCGTTGCATGCACTAAAGCCATACACTTTGAAATCGGTGAACCAGGTAATACTATATCTGAAATACTGCAGGCTCTCGACTTCTTGTCAATTGTGGGAAATAATTTTGACTCCAGTTTGTGCATCACAGTCATTACAAATTTACTGAGTTTAGAAAATGTGCTTCAGAAGGTGACACCTTTCAAAACAAGTTCATTTCAGCAACAATATGATATTGTACAGTGAGATGCCAATGTCTTGAATTTTTTAGGGACCTCTACCTACTTTCAACTGACATTGATTCGAGGGAAGTCCCCTCAGGTGGACTCCAACACACCGTTCTCCATCCAGGATACGGGCAGTTTCTATGTCATAAAGGCCCCAACTGGAATCACGCTGACCTGGGACAAAGGAACTCGAGTTTATCTCAAACTGAGCACAGAGCACAGGGGAAAGGTGAGAGAAAAGAATATGCCTCCATGCAAAATCTTGCGAAAGAAAGTTTACAGAGAGATTAGACTGCTGCTTTGATTTAGATATTTTGAAAAGAAATGTTTTACTGGAAAATTTTTTGTGTAAAATTTTCCACATTAAATGTTTAAAACATTGTGGAAAGCAAAACTACAGACCTTCCTATTCTTTGTTTTTGGCATAAATCTTCCACTTTTCACCAGTGAATTATGCTAATACACCATTAAAAATAAAATTACACTTTAAAACTTATGCTTAACAATAGGGTAACATATTTTGGTGTTTTTTTTTAAATGAATGACTTACTTTGGAGTGGAAATATGATCTACTTTATGGTTGCAAATCAAAACATGATAGGACACGTTGATTGATTCAAATAATAATAATTTTAGTTCATGTTAGGCATATTAACAATGCCTCACAGCTGTGCACACTGTGAAAGGTTATGTACTTTTGGCAGCAAACAAGCAAAATTCATAAAGAAATATCTATATAACACGAATTCAGACATCTCTATATAACACTACTTCATAAAGTAAATCTCTATATAAACTAGTTCATAAAATAAATCTCTATATAACACTAGTTCATAAAATAAATCTCTATATAACACTAGTTCATAAAGTAAATCTCTATGTAACACTAGTTCATAATGTAAATCTCTATATAACACTAGTTCATAAAATAAATCTCTATATAAAACACTAGTTCATAAAATAAATCTCTATATAACACTAGTTCATAAAATAAATCTCTATATAACACTAGTTCATAATGTAAATCTCTATATAACACTAGTTCATAATGTAAATCTCTATATAACACTAGTTCATAAAATAAATCTCTATTTAACACTAGTTCATAATGTAAATCTCTATATAACACTAGTTCATAAAGTAAATCTCTATTGAACATTAGTTCATGAAATGAACATCTATAGTGTATATAAATGGAGCATGATATCAGTGCAAGTGCTCTGAAATGGTGAGACTTCAATTAATTTCATTTGTCTGTTTCACACCTACAGAATTAAAATGAATTTCAAATAATACCAATAGGTCTGTATTCTGAATTTAGTATAGAGAAGGTGGGACATGTAATACCTATGATACATTTTACCAGTACACTTTATGTCTTGAGTTATTTGTTCCGTTTTCTTACCAGGTGGAAGGACTGTGTGGAAACTTTGATGGTGATCAAGGAAATGACTTCACCACTTCACACGGTGGTCTCCCAGCCGTTCAAGTCACAACCTTTGCAGACAGCTGGCAGGTGAACCCTGACTTCTGTGTTCCATCGAAGACTGTGACCAATACTTGTAAACAGAACCCAGAGAGAGAACAGTGGGCCAAGAGTAAATGCAGTATTATCAGCGGTTCCCTGTTCGAGCCCTGTCGAAGTGTGGTGCCTGACTATTTGGCCTACCAGTCAAGGTGAGACCAGACAGAGAAAAAAAACCAAGTGTTTTGTTCTCAGTGAACTTATTCTACACTTCCGTCCCCAATTTTTCCTTACTTCTACTCAAAATTGTACTTTTTTCTAATTTGAAATATGATCTACTTCTTCATCTAACTATGGATTATGTACATGTATTATGTAAGCTTGGAAATTCGTATAATATGACTGCAAATCTGGACATGTTTACAAAAATGAATAGGGTGAGGATAAATAGATGAAAGTTATATTTTATAAAGAGCCAATAGGTTTGAACTGCAAGTTCAAAACACAAACTTTATTGCATATATTATTGAGAGTCATTTTAAGGGGTCAGTTTAGACTACACACCTTGTATTGATTTTTTTGATGTTGTATTGTTACAGATGTATTTTCGATGCTTGTGCCTGCGATAATGGCGGAGATTGTGAATGTCTGTGCACTGCTATTGCAGCCTTCGCTCATGAATGTGCCGTCCAGGGTGTGCCAATTAAATGGAGAAATCCTGCATTCTGTCGTAAGTTGTCATGATTAGGATTCAATTGTTTAGAACATTAAGTTCTGCATTAAATTCACCTTTCCGTGACCTAGTAATTTAATTTTCTAGACAAATAAATGTCTTTATTTATGTGAGACTGATGGTTTATGAAAATGTCTTTATTTGTCTGAGACAGACGGTTTATGAAAATGTCTTTATTTGTGTGAGACAGACGGTTTATGAAAATGTCTTTATTTATGTGAGACAGATGGTTTATGAAAATGTCTTTATTTGTCTGAGACAGACGGTTTATGAAAATGTCTTTATTTGTCTGAGACAGATGGTTTATGAAAATGTCTTTATTTGTCTGAGACAGACGGTTTATGAAAATGTCTTTATTTGTGTGAGACAGATGTTGATCCTTTTGCTTCTATGTTTTTCAGCCATTCAATGTGAAGAATGTGCTACATACACCCCTTGCATTTCCTCGTGTCCCAAGAAGACTTGTAGTAATCATCTGACGTATGACCAGCTGACCAAGGACCTTGGTTGTAATGAAGACAGTTGTTTAGAAGGGTGTGACATCAAGCCGTGTTCCTCTGGCATGGTGTACGATCGAGATACGTCCCCTATGAAATGTATCCCGGAGCCGTTCTGTAACACTCCGGCCTGTAATGTCAATGGTAGACAGTATCGTCTGTATGAACAAATTAAAGACCCTTCTGTGTGTCGACAGGATTGCGAAGTCTGGTACGTTTGTTGATGGTATTCTGACTTGGTTTTAAGCAGAAAAGTTCACTGTAAACCAATTTTGTTTAATGTGTGAAAAAATTTCGTAAGGTTTGTGAGAACTTAATCACAGTGGATGTTTCTCACTGTGAGCCAGTCCTTTTATGTCTTTTGCATTTGTTTGAGATAATCTCGGTTGCAAAAATTTATTTCATCACTGGTAAATCATGAAATAAATATTTCATGAATAAAAGTCGGTGTGGAGTATTGTACTGTGGGTTGCAGGGGATTTTGATTGGTCTAAAAGCTGTGCTGATATACAATACAAGTTTACCCCCCCCACCCCCCACCCCCACCCCCACCCCCCACCCCAAGTCAAATTGAGAATAATAATGAAGCTCATCATTTAAAGCAAATTTCAGTAACAATTATCAATATTGAATTAAGGTACATTGTACTTGTTTTAATTTGTCATCACTGTTTGCATAAACAAGTTATAGGACATGTATGTTAAAACCAAAAAAAGCACTCATTTTAAACATATTGGAAATGAATTTCAAAATTTAAGGTATGGTATGATTTCTTGAACATGCTATGGAGATGAAATACATTGTAAGACTATGTGACGATATGAAATATGCATTGCAGTACTTGTGGTCCTGGGGGTACCGTGATGAGGAACAGTCTTTGCCAGAGTACAACTCCTCCAGTGACCCGATTTCCACCAGTGACATACAGAACCACAACGACTGCAGCTCTCAACACCTACCCACAAGGTACAAATCACAATAATGCTGTTCAGGAAATGTCGTAACATTCGTAGAGTCGAATTTTTCTTGTGAGTGAATGCTAAGTGATGATTATGAATTTTACATTCGATTGATTCTTATTCAAAATAATGATAAAATAGAATACTCACTATTTGTTTTTAAATTGAAGCTTGCACAATTTAGCATAGCATAATTTATTGTTTATGTGAAGGAAAAAAAGCTGGTAGATAAGTTTGTTTTTCAGGTGTAAGACTAATGAATGAATATGAATGCATTTTGATTATTTTATGATGTTTATAATTTAAGCTTGGTGCTGTTTGATATGACAAATTGTCATTCTCAACATGCAATGCCAGTGCATGTAAAAAAAAGATTTACATTTTGAGCAAAATTAATTTTAAATTCATAATATTTTGTATTAACCATATAGTTGACGTTGGATGCATTCTGTTTACATGGCAGACCTTAACACTTTAACATTTTTTTGCCCCCAAGAATTGCAGATTCAGGGAGCATACAGTTTTTAGCCTTGTTGTTTGTCTGTCTTTAGCAAAAAACTTAACCTTTTTTTTATAGTATAAGAGGTGATACTTTCATATTTGGTATGTGTATTTCTGTTGGCAATACTTCTCATTGACACCAAAATCTTTGACCTGGTGACATACTGTTAGAAAAGTCAAATATAGCAATATCTTACAAATCGTAAGAGGTACTGCTCTTATATTTAGCATGTGCATTTCTTGTGAGAAGATCTTTCCAACAATACCAAATCTGTTAGCCTTGTGACCTTGACATTGATATAATTTTTGGAAATTTTAAAAAACAACTTTAACCTTGGTCATATCTTTTACAACGTAAATGGTAGACCTTTCATTTTTGGTATGTGCATTCCTTGTGGCGAGACTTTCTCATTGACATCAAAATCTTTGACCAGGTGAACTTTACAAATCTTACAGTTCCACTTTTGTTGTCATCAAGGGTCATCAATGCTTTACAAACACGTCTTGCTTTTTTTTTAGGCATTCCAACTTCAAAACTTGCAAGCCATGATGGGTTCACATCCCATGCCAAGAAATCTATTTGTATAGAAACTGGCTGGACGAATTGGATGAGTTACAGCACTCCCACGGAAAGTAAACCAGATGATGAGGAAACCAGCAGTTCTCTGAAGATTCATTATCAGTTTTGTAGCCAGAGTCAACAAACAAGCATACAATGTCGGAAGGTGGGCACGGACAAAATGGTGCCCTTAACAGGGCAAAATGTGACGTGCACCTTAAAGGATGGACTGCATTGTAAAGGCAGTGATCAATCTGACAGCAAACGTTGCGATAATTATGAAGTCCGTTTTTTCTGTGATTGTGGTTAGTATAATAAATATACGTGGGAGGTGATTTGAGCTCAGTGGGATATGCAAAAATTTCATTATTGAATGACATAAAATCAAAACAGAGAGAAGAGAGAGAGAGAGAGAGAGAGAGAGAGAGAGAGAGGTGTTCTGAATATGCATGCATACACTGAGACCTAAAGGTACATATACAATTCACAATTATGAGTTGTATATTGTTTTGGAACTTTCAATTTTTCCCTTGGAGCAAAATGGGGGGGGGGGGTTAAGAAAACCTGACTATTTTCTTTCTCTTTCATTGTATGCAGGAGCCAAATTGTCTTTTGAGAGATAATCACAGTCAGTGTCCTTTAGTTCAAAGTTTTATTTTTCATCCTGAGGGACAAATGGGGTGGAAAAACACTAACCTGTTACTGAATGCATTGTGTCATGTGATAGAAGAATAATATTTGCTTTAAGGGTTGGAATCTCAACCATTTTAAAGATAACATTTAAAAAAAATGATGGGGATTGAGATGACCCGGGGGATTTGCCCATCAGGATACTCGATGGTATTTGCATCAGGAATATATATATATATATATATATATATATATATATATTATATCATCTCTCTATCTATCTATCTGTCTACTAGTATCTATTTATCTATCTATATAGTTGTAGGGGTCATCACCTCAATTGTTTTAAATTCATTTAATTTTCAACAATTATGAAATAGGGAGTATGGAGTGGGAAGACCAAAGGGCTCAAATGAATACTCTATGCCTCATGACATAGCTGCATAACTGCAAGAGTATACATAAAGGCAAACACTGTTTCTGGTTTGGTTGTATTTCTACAAGATACGAAATTTTACAGTACCAAATTACATGTAGTTTTAGAAAGTTTGTTAGAATAAGCTATCAATAAAGAAAGACTCTTTACTCAGTTTTTGAAGTCTTTGTGTAACTGAGTTTTTGAAATTTATTTTATGAAAAGTAACGTGCAAATGTATGAAATAATACACCAAATAACTCTCTGGTCTTGTAGCATTGACCACCCAGACATCCGTCACATCCACCACTCCTAGATCCACCACTGAATTCTTCACTGGAAAAATCCCTGTCACAGATGACTTTGGTAACCCAGTCTTGGTGCCTCTCACTGACAAGTTCCACAAACCAGTGACAGACGACTTTGGAGAAACAGTTTCTCTGGTTCCTGAGTATGTAACCCAAGCGAGGCCCACTCCATCACCACCAACTGATATTTTTGGAAGGCCTTTCATTATGTATCCAAAGACTGACGAATTTAAAAATCCAGTTTTAGTGCCTAAAACAGATGCTTTTGGAAATCCAGTGACAGATGCCTCGGGTCAGACCACTCTTGTACCAGAGTATGTGACACAGGATATCCCAACAGCTGAACCACCTACAGATAGGTTTGGAAATCCACTTCTCTCCCCTACCACAGACGAGTTCGGAATTCCCCTCAAGAACCCCATTGTCACTGATGCATTTGGTCATCCCCATGCCTCTAACAATACCCTAATTCCTCAACCCTATAAATGTGTCCAGGGCTGGACATCATGGATGAATGTGGATACTCCAAAAGATGCAGGAGTTTCTGGTGAAGTGTACGGTGCAGGAGATATCGAGAGTTTGAGTGCACTCCATCTGAAGTTCAGCTTCTGTGCACACCCAACTGCGATTAGATGTCAGTCAGTTCTTGATAAGGTGCCCTACACTTTAACAGGGGATAGGGATGTCATCTGTGATTTCAACAAGGGGCTCTTGTGTGTGAACAGGAAACAAGACAGTGGATTGTGTGAGGATTATGAAGTGTCCCTATTCTGTAACTGTGGAGGTATGTCAATGTTGTATGTCATTCAGCATGCAACCATTGCACTTGCTTGTATGATTATACTCAGAAGTGTCTGAAAACTGACAAACTTCCATATGATAAGTTATGTATTCCATGAAGTCAGGTATTTGAAAATTCACATGGCCTGATCTTGAATTGCCTGCTTCCTTGGTTCCATTATGTACATAATATGTCAATTCAAAGAAATAATTCTTACAGGTGCTGTGTTGGCAGCTGGTGACAAAAATTTGTCAAAAATGAAAGCTCCAAAATTTCCATTTGACAAACAAACAAAAATAATAATGATTGCATAAAATGAAAATTTGTCAAAAATTTAAGTGTTAATATTTCAACTAGGTGTTGTTGTTTTTTTTTAAAATCTGACAATCATTCTATATTATCAGCTATAGGATATTGAAATATGGAAATACATGACCTCATGACCTTGGAGTTTGACCTACTTTTGAAAAACTTTAACCTTGGCCATAACTTTTGAAAACTTAATGATAATTAAGGCATTCATATTTCATGTGACTGGACATTCTGTGTGACAAGACTTTCTTTTGGTACCAAAATTACTTTGCTACCATCAGTGTTTCACAAGCACATCTTGTCTTTCAGAATCAACAAAAAAACCCGACACTGGATCAACACCCAAACCACGACCAGGGGAACCCCACCTACCAGTTCCATCATGTGAATGGTCGCAGTGGATGAACAGCCACAAGAGGGTGCCTGGTGACTATAATGAGCTGGAGACGCTAACTGAATTACGCATGCACTATGACTTCTGCGAATTTCCATCAAAAATACAGTGTCGTGATGCCAAAACCGGGCAGATGTTTGATAAGACTGGCGATCTAGGGGTCACATGTGATATTAATAATGGCTTGATCTGTGAGGATATGTACCAAAATTCCGCTGAGGGCTGTCGTGACTATGAAGTTCGAGTGTACTGCACAGATGACTGTCAATCAACCATCAAACCCACTGTCTCTTCTCTCTGTGAGGAAGGCTGGACTGAGTGGATAAACACAGCTCATCCATCAACAAATTCCCCCGCTGATGTTGAAATACCACGGAGTATTCCAGGATTCCCAGCGACTTGTAATGAAGTCATTGCTGTTCGCTGCTCTGTCGCTGCAACTGGATTGGATTACAAGAGCAAAGGAGAGAATGTAATTTGTACAACAGATGGACTGAAGTGCACTCCCAGACCTGGAGATATCTGCGAGGACTATCAAGTCCAGTTCTACTGTGCTTGTAAGTCTTCATCAAAAAGTATGGTTCAAAATTCATTTAGATAATGCTTCTATTTTTATCATTTTTTTTTGTTTTTCTGTCTAATCAGGACTTTTATATTCTTCAATTTCAATCAGATCATGTTCCGTTTCTTTACTCCGTTTATTCTTTTCCCCCAATATGAAGTCTTGCTAATTTTCTATGATTGTATAATCAACTTTGTTTTCATGCTTTTGATGATAAAAATTTTCATCTGTTCACAATTTTCTGAATTCAGGTTCAGAGCCTCTTGTTCCACCGACTGATATTTTTGGAAACCCTGTCCGTGTTCCTAAAACGGATGCCTTTGGATTCCCAGAACTTCGCCCCAAGACTGATGCTTTTGGACAACCGGTCACGGACAAGGATGGCCACACTGTCATGGTTCCAGTTCCTTCTAATATAACCCAACCTACTCCTAAACCAGAAACTGATGCCTTCCATAACCCAATATTGGTTCCCAAAACCGATGTGTATGGTCATCCGGTTACAGATAAGTATGGAAATCCAGTTATGGTTCCAAAGCCAGATACACAAGCCATTCCCACCACAACACCACCAGTGTCAGGTTCCCCTGAACCAGGTAGGATTGTGTGTAATCCAGGCTGGACTTACTCCATGAATGTGGACTCACCCAGTACTGGAAACGGGGACAATGAAACTCTGGCCAGTCTCCGAAGCAAGTTCTCGTTCTGCCACGAAGATGAAATCATGGCTGCCCGTTGTAGTGAGGTAAAAGAATGTCTCTGATTGAATTTTGGTTCTCCTGTTCTGCTTGTACATGTATATACAAGTCAGGGCTGGATTGATTTAGACTAAATTCACTACTGAAATTTTGCATTTTTCCTCCCAGAAAAAATTTCTCTTCAGTTCTTTCATATCCCCTATCATTGAGTAAAATAGTCCCAGTCAGGCATAAAAAGAGGTAACGATAATATTTTTTTAATAGATCTTTTCAATTATGCTTCCTTTATTTTTCTTCTGATGTAAGATTTTTGAGAGTTGAACTTTGTTCAACTTTCCAAGGCTATCGCACACTGTACGCGTGAATATACAGTAAAGGATCAACTCTGATGTGGGCCCTTTCACATCCTCGTTTTATTTGAAATAACACTTGTTGCTACATGTAAATGAAACTTCTGTAAATCCACAGGACCCCCCAGAACCTACCAACAGGTTTCTGTTTGGCACCAGATAATCCAAGACTTCATATTTCTTTTTCCTAATTTCCTTAAAAAAGGTAGTTTCCCTCAAAGCCTAGATGATTAACCCCTGCATATATGAAAGGTACAATCCCTTTATCACATGAAGTCAAATCTAAATGTAATTTATTAATTCACTACATGTATACCGTATTGTGATAATTGAGGAAATAGACATTTTATTTTTAACATCACATTGACTTAAAAGTTATTTTAATGGGTGTCTGGATAGCGTAGTGGTTAATGCACTAGCTTCCCATCAGTGTGACCCTACTTTGATCCCTGTGATTGGCAGTGCTTGTATGTGAAAGGGTATAGTAGTCGCCTGTTCAGACGGTGTCACATGTTTCCTCTGGGTACTACGGTTTCTTCCCACAAAATGACCCCTAGTGCCAACATCCTTGCAATTTGTTAGATAGCTATTATATAGCTAATGTCCGACTTTAAAAATAAAGATTATTATTATTTGCTAACAGTTGCGGAGTGGCATGTCTCCAGCTGACCTAGGTCAAAAGGTCACATGTGATAAGAATGGTCTGCTCTGTCTAAATGAAGATCAACCCAGTGGAAAATGCCGTGACTATATCGTTCAGTTTTACTGCAAATGTAAACCAAGCCCTGGTAAGAACTGAATTTCAAAGATGGTGTATGGCTTGGAATTTTATTTTAAAATTAATGAATTATGGATCATTTAATACTTATTGGAAATTTCAATTGTTTAACAATTACATTGTTTTATACTGTAGATGTAAATTCGACCGTTCCACCTACCCCAACAACGCCGGATTTAACTAATCCTCCTATTAAACATGGCAAAGACAGTAAGTCATTTATAGATGTATCCCTCATCCCTCCAGCAATAATAGATGTACATCGATCTTTGATATTTAGATAAGAAAATTTGAAATAAGAATGATACATTTAATAGCAGTTATTCAACTAAGTTCAGTCGTAGCTCTAAATGTATTGAAGATCTTTGAAAATATAGGAGGGGTTGTCTTCTTTTCTCTGGTTTCTGAATCTTACTCGTAGTTCTCCAAATCACACAGAATGTGATCATATTCCTTACATCGTCGTCATGCACTATATGAAGGGGTTCCTCATTACAGCCACTGTTTAACGTTGAGGCATTTCATTGTTTACAGACTGTGATCATGAGGTGGGTGTGGCTAACTTTGCTCCTGATCAGTTCCTGGCGTCGTCATCCTTAGATGTGGACCATGATGCAGACAAGGCTCGGCTGCGTAAAGCTACAGCCTGGGTAGCAAGGTATGTTTGACATTACTTCAGCCAGCTAGAGGTTCGATACTACTCGAGCCAGTTAGAGGTTCGATACTACTCGAGCCAGTTAGAGGTTCAATACTACTTGAGCCAGTTAGAGGTTCGATACTACTCGAGCCAATTAGAGATTCGATACTACTCCAGCCAGAGTTTCAACACCAACACTTACCACAAGTTAATTATCATGAATTTTATATATATATATATATATACTATCAAATATTCAATATGTAGCATGAGCAAGAGTCCTATAATTATCAGCTTATATGTCTGTCCTTGCATTGCATTGACAGTTTTCCAGTGAGACTTTTTTTGGCTACCCCTGCAGCTATTGAATTGAAATTTCATACATGCAGAACTTATATCAATCATTTACAGATCATTTTTAAGTTTTGGCTTTGTTGACCCATATTTGAAAGAGTTATGGATCTTGAACTTAGCAAATTTGATGCTTTCCATCATGATATCTAATTGTTGAAAAGGTGGGGGGGGGGGGGGGGGGGGGGGGGGGGGGGGGGGCTGATTTGGCTAAGCTTCTTTACATGAGATAGCTCAACTGGTGTGTAATTGTCAGTCCTTATAAATTGATAAATTGAGCACAACCCAAGCTAAGTGAAATTTGAATAGAAAATTTAATGAATTTAATTTGAAATTCAAAATCATAGTGAACAATTACATGCAGTAAATATAGTTACAGCAAACACACTTACAATGAATTCACACTTACAGTGAACTGATTTTTATTCCCTATAATTTTAAACATAACATTAACTCTTTGGATATAATGACGTATGTTTCTAACAAATAGAATTTGTTTGTCCCCAGCACTTCCTAATAAGCTGATTCGTATGTACTGTGCACATGTACATTTATTGCGACTGTATGTGGACTGCATGAAAATTTATTATTTTTCTGCACTAATGTAAATTTTTTTTTATACAAATAAATATATATCATATACAAGTCAACAATGCATTTGATTTCATTGAATATTTATTAATTTTCTCTTTGCTGTAATGATGATGAAAAGAATTATAAAACGTAGGTTTCTATCTTCAATTTTAAATTGCACATGTACATGTTTGAAACAGTGGAAGTATGAAAACGTAGAAAAATTTCATTGAAAAGAGTCATGATTATGTGATATTTGGTCAATAAATTTATGGATATTAATCGGTAAATAATATGATGTCATTAAAAAATGGGACATCACATTTTTATTACATAAACTGCTTGATTCTAGTATTGGTAGTTCTGTAATGCCACCCCCCCCCCCCCCCAATGTTGTGTAATCCTGCGAAATTTTACAGTACCACACATAGCTGGATTAGATAGACAAGTTGTACTCTTCTTCATTTTCAAATTAGGTCATACATGTTTATCTTAAATGATAGGTGTTTTTTTTCAGTTCTTTTGTGGTTTATCAGAATGCAGAAATTGAGGGCATTTGTATTTTGCTACAGGTACAATGATGAACATGAGTTTATCCAGGTGAACTTTAAAATGCCCACCACCATGGCAGGAATTCGTATTCAAGGAGATCCCAAAACACAGTCCTGGGTCACAAAGTTCAATGTTAAATTTAGTAACGATGGCCAGAGATGGACCTCATATTACCAGAGTTTCGCAGTGGAACCAAAGATGTTCCACGGAAGCATGGACGCCGACACTGTAGCCACAGCATTTTTTGATCGGGAAGTCACGGCACGATATGTGCGCATTGTTCCACAGGAGTGGCACAATCGAATCGCAATGAGGTTTGAAGTTCTGGATTGTCCCAAAACAACTGGTTAGTGTAATTCATTTTTTAATGGTTACTTTAAAGTATGTTAATGAACCATTGAAATGTGTATTGCATATTACATATTTTTTCTGAATTGAATGGTAAACATTTAGCATTGAATATATAGATAAATATTTCTGATGATACCATTAAGGTACGAAAGACAGCAGACTACTACTTTATTTCCATTGTTATTAATGTACTATAGACAGCAGTAAATTGCCACTCTGTTATTTCCATGGTTACTCACAAATGATATTCACTGCAGTTAAATTTCGCAGTTTTGGTTGACAATGGAATTTACGAAATTAAACAGCAGCAAAAATTAGACTGTATGTAAAGTGCCGGAGGAATGGTCAGATTTAGGATCTAGATATCTATGCAGACAGCTAGGTATACACTCTTGTTTCCTTTGAATTTACAGAAACACCTGCTGTGTCTACCACTTCTCCAAAAGTGACGCCAAAAGGTATGATTATTTTACACACATGGCCATATTAAAGCACCTGGAACACCATAACTTGACATCATGATATACATGATCAGTTAATATATACTCAGTGAGTTACTTGTAAATTTTAGATTTGTAGGGGTTTAAATCATATTTGTCATAAATATGCATATATATATATATATATATATATATTACTTTACATGTGTATAACATGTGTATACTTCAAACACTAAATTTGTCAATATGAAATTTATAATGAATTTGTTCATCAGAGTATGTTCATAAGAGTATGTTCATTACAGTATGTTCTTAAGAGTATATGTTCATCAGATTATGTTCATTGTCCATGTCGTATACATATACCTTGCATGTATCATAAATGCAAAAACCTCCATGTTTTATGATAATTAAGGGTGAGTATTTTGTTCTTTGTCAGCTGAATGCTTGGATCCAATGGGAATCGAGAATAGTGCCAAGATTTTGGACAGTCAGCTTTTAGCCTCATCTAGCAGAGATTCCTTCTCTGATGCTTCAGCTGGCCGTTTATTTAATCAACTTGGGGCCTGGGTCCCTCAGTAAGTCAGCAAATTATTAGGGCCCCACAAAAAGCAGGTGCCCTATAATGATCAGTCTGTGTGTTCATTCTTGCAACTGTGGAAATGCTTTTCTGGACTTATTTTGGCTACCCTGCAGCAATTGATCATTAAAAATTTACCTGGTATACATAAACTTATATCAATTTTATGGATTACAGATTAAAAGTTTGCATTTGGGCTTTGGTGACTATTTTTGAAAGACTTGTGAACTTTGAACTTAAATTAGCAAATTTGAGGGATTTGACTGTTTCCTGGACTGAATGGATTACAGATCTGGTTTGAATCTCCTTCAAAAATGCCATAAACGGGATCGTGAATTTCCATCACAATGATATCTCATATCAAATAAACTTCCCATTCTGTGCTTAATACAGGTCTACAAAAGATTTCAAAATAGTTTTCTCCCACTCTTATCTCTAACAATGATTGTACTTTGGTTACAATTTGATTTGAATTAAATCATAATTATGCATGAAAATATGGTGTATTTTTAAAGTTTTTTGCTGAATTTTTAAATTATTTTATTGACCAAGGGCATATGGTGATTATCACTGAGTTTTCCATCACTACGTTTTTTTGGTTTTTTTTTGGTTTGTAGGGATGGTGGACAGAAGGACTGGTTGCAAGTAGACTTTGGGTCCCCAGTGAACATCTCCGGTATCCTCACACAGGGCAGTCCCCGTGAAGAACGATGGGTCACTAATTTCGCGGTGTCTTACAGTGTCAATGGATTGGAATTTTCGCTTGTCAATGGACCAGATGGCAAGACAGCCATGTTCACTGGAAATGTGGATCAGAATTCAGTTGTGAAGAACATGTTTACAACTCCGATTTATGCTCGGTATATTCGGATTGTACCTCTAGAATCCAGCCCGTCAGGTCCAGGAATGCGGTTTAATTTGCTGGGCTGTTCTCCTGAATCGTTACACACCACCACAGAGACACCACAGATCCACACAGCAGCCCCTCGACCTGTGTCAACAATTGAACCAAGTAAGGAGAATTAAGAAATCTGAAAACATGGAAGTTCATACATTTCATTTCTCACACAAATTCTTGAAGTAGCCATTTGAATAAGAAGTGAATTGGAGACATTGGATCCTCAAAGTTCTGTTTCATGTGTGTATTTTAAATTACTAATGATATACAGATTTATGCAGACTGGAGTTGATGTTTTTTCCTGGTTTACAGCAATTATTAGCTTTTTTTCCCCCTAGTAACATTGTTAACACATTTTTTCCCTGGTACAGTGTTGATGCATAACTGGAAACTTTTATACTTTTCAGTCTGCAGTCAGTCCATGGGAATTGAAGAGGCAGAAAGAATTCCTGACAGACTTCTGACGGCATCATCCGAGAAAAACGCATCATATGCTGCTCCTCAAGGACGTATCCAAGTTGGCAGTCACTCCTGGAGACCAATGTAAGCATGTTTATTGCAGTGGGTCATCAAGTGTTCCATTTTTTTGCTCTTCACTTCAGACATTTTTCTTCACTTGAATCAAATGAAACACAATTATCAGAGGAACTTTATAACTTTTGATTACAGAACATTTTTCCATACAAGTACTACGGAAATTTATTGCAGATGGAAAATCTCTATCTGCAGATGAATTTGTCTCAAGTTTGAATGCTGTAGAACATTGTCATATACATAATACATAATGGGAGATGAATTTTCAAAATGAGTACTAACAGTTTCTTTGCTCTGTTATGTTGTAGGGTCACAGATCAGACACCATATATTGAGATCAACTTCTTGGAACCCAAACTGATTACTGGTGTTGTGACTCGAGGAGATGGACAGATTGATCACTGGGTGCGAACCTTTACTGTGTCTACAAGCATTGATGGGACCAGTTATTCTCCGTATAGTGATGGTGGAATTCCTGAGCCGAAAGTGTTTAATGGCAACAACGACAAGTCCACAGCCGTCACAAATTTCTTCAACAGACAGGTGCTTGCCCAGTATGTGCGTATTTATCCCAAGTCAGTGAATGGAGAAGTGTCCCTGCAATTCAATGTTCTGGGCTGTAACCCTGCTCAGAAGCCAGGTCCTACCACAGAATCTCCTGTTGTCCCAGAAACAGATGTGTTTGCAAATCCTATCCTGATCCCAAAGACAGATGAGTATGGAGGACACTTGATGACAGACTTTTATGGCAACACTATCATGGTGCCCAAGCCTTACTCTCAGGGTACCTCTACACCTTCTCCAGCTACAGATAAACAAGGCCGCCCAATCTTATTTCCTAAAACTGATTCATATGGCACACTAATTACAGATGAAAAAGGAAGCACAATTATGGTTCCCCTACCCTATGATCAGATGACACCCAAAGCAATTCCCAAAACAGATGCCCAGGGAAATCCCATACTGGTACCAAAGACAGATTCTTATGGAGTACCTATGACAGATGAAAATGGACATACAATTATGGTGCCTCTGACTGAACCGGCCATTAAGCCCACTATTGTGCCTGTGACTGACTCCCAAGGTCAGCCCATCCTTGTGCCCAAAACGGACTCCTATGGAAAACCAATGACTGATGAGCATGGTAGTACTATAATGGTACCCATACCATACACTCATGGTCCTCCTACCCCATCACCACAGACGGATGAATTTGGGAATCCAATTTTGGTGCCAAAGACGGACTCCTATGGCAAGCCAATGACTGATGAGAGTGGAAAAACTATCATGGTGCCACTCCAAGCTTCAACAGCAAAACCAACACCAGAGCCAGTGACCGATGCTCAAGGAAATCCTGTGTTAATTCCCAGAACAGACACCTATGGAAAGCCTGTAACAGATACACAGGGACACACAGAAATGGTTCCAGTCTATGTGTCTCATAAGACACCAATTCCTATACCTAAGACGGATGACTTTGGCAATCCTATCATGATCCCAAAGACTGACACCTATGGAAAACCCATAACTGATGATTTTGGGGAGACTATAATGGTACCTGATTACTACACACAAGGCCAACCAACTCCACGGCCACAGACAGACGTATTTGGACAGCCCATCCTTGTTCCCAAGACTGACACTTATGGCAAACCAGTGACGGATGATTTCGGTAATACTGTTATGGTACCTCTGCCTGAAGCCACAGACAAACCCACTCCATCACCACAGACAGACAAGTTTGGAAATCCAATTCTGGTTCCGAAAACGGATGAATATGGAAGACCCTTCACAGACAAGCAGGGAAACACAGTGATGATCCCACTTCCCTACTCCCAGAGTACACCAATACCTAACCCAGTCACTGACAAATTTGGAAAACCAGTGTTGGTGCCAAGAACTGATGAATATGGAAAACCATATACTGATAGGTTGGGAAACACAGAAATGGTACCAATCCCTTACACACAAGGCCATCCAACTGCCAAACCAAAAACTGATGCACAAGGTAACCCTATACTAGAACCAAGGACAGATGAATATGGAAAACCCTACACAGACATTTATGGAAATACAGAAATGGTTCCAGTGCCAGAAAACCAGAATACACCAACTCCGGTGCCATTGACTGATGAACAAGGAAACCCTATTATGGTGCCTAAGACTGATTCGTATGGCAAACCTATGACAGATGAACTTGGAAACCCAATAATGGTACCCAAACCAGCTCCAACAGGAAACCCAACCCCATCTCCACAGACAGATGAACATGGAAACCCTATCATGGTGCCAAAGACAGATTCATATGGTAAGCCCATGACGGATGAACATGGTAGCACCATCATGGTTCCACTGCCAGCCACTCAGGGGTTGCCAACACCTGAACCTCTGACTGACAAATTTGGAAATCCAGTCCTTGTGCCAAAGACTGATTCATATGGAAACCCAATGACAGATGAAAACGGTAACACAGTAATGGTTCCGGTTCCGGCCAATCAAGGTAGTCCTTCACCAGTACCACAGACAGATGAACATGGAAATCCCATCTTGGTGCCAAAGACAGACTCTTATGGCAAACCTATGACAGATGAAAATGGTAATCCTATCATGGTTCCATTGCCTGCCACACAAGGACAACCCACCCCTGTGCCAGAAACTGACAAATTTGGTAACCCCATATTGATTCCAAAGACCGATTCTTATGGTAATCCCATGACAGATGGGCATGGTAATACCATTATGGTTCCAAAACCAGCCACACAAAGCAAGCCCACTCCAGTGCCAGCCACTGATGAGCATGGCAACCCTATCATGGTCCCAAGAACTGATTCCTATGGCAAACCAATGACTGATGCTGAAGGAAGCACCATACTGTTTCCTTTGCCTGCAAATGGCAGCACCCCTGTGCTTATTCCAGAGACAGATGAATTTGGAAATCCTATACTGGTTCCCAGAACTGATGAATATGGCAAACCATACACTAATAGCCAGGGTAAAACTGAACTGGTTCCTAAACCGGCTACACCACAGAAACCTACTCCTGAACCAGAGACTGATAAATTTGGTAACCCTATCCTGGTACCTAGGACTGATGAATATGGAAAACCATATACAGATAAGTACGGCCGAACACAGTGGGTTCCTAAACCTGCCACTCAGGGTCTTCCTACACCAGTGCCTGAAACGGATAAATTCGGAAACCCAATTCTAGTTCCAAGGACAGATGAGTATGGAAGACCATACACAGATGAACATGGTAACACAGAAATGGTTCCAAAGCCAGCTTATCAGGGAACGCCCACTCCAGCTCCAGAAACTGATCAGTTCGGACAACCCATTCTGGTCCCGAGAACAGACGAATATGGTCGACCTTACACAGATGAGCATGGTAACACTGTCATGGTACCTAAACCTGGGACTTTCGGTGCACCCACGGTGACACCATTGACTGATGAATTTGGACAGCCAATCCTGGTTCCAAAGACTGATGAATATGGAAGACCTTTCACTGACAAGTTTGGCTCTACGACAATGATTCCACTGGTGCCTGTATCCCATGCCGTGCCGTCAAGGGTACCTCGAGGTGAGGGAGTTTTCAGATATTTATAGAGAAGTTTAGCAGTTTTCAGTATTAATATTAAATAATTCTCTTTTACCATATCTCTAACAGGAATTGAAAATGGAACTTAGATTCTTCTGAAGGTTTGGGATCATTAATGTACAGAATTATTTATTTTTTAGGTAGAGAGAGATTATTTAAAATTAATTTTGCTTTAAATTTTATTAGTTTAATAAACTATAAACTTGAGTCTTTCACACAGATGTACAAATTTAATAAAATACTTCCTAAACTAAAACGACATACTGTTTTTTTTTTTAATTTACAGCACTCTACTTCCAGACATTTATAATAACATAATGCTTGTATACCCAAAGAATATCACACTTGAATTCACCCACATGTGCACAAAATCTCCCTTACAAAAGCAATTTCTTTGTAACTATTGTAATAGTATTTAAGAACTAATCCACAATTAACAAAATAAAATTCCCAGTCTTTTCTTGACTTGGGCTCATCTAGGAAAGTTTTCCATTTATTCAGAAGTTCGAGTTATAAACTTGATGTATGAATCGTGCATTGCATGTTGACTACTGTTTTTGTGCAATACATATTTCATTATCTCTATAGATCTGATCTGTTTTCAATGCTATGATATCACTTTTCACTTTTGAAGGTAATTTTGACATCACAAGAAAATGGTTTAAAATATTATTAGTATAATGCACTTTTTGGACACCATAGAGGCCCTCGAAGTTCTTTTTTTTTGATATCTTTATCAACCTATTTTAAGTGTCCACTTTTTTACACAGCAAGAATTCCTAATAGTTTGAAACATGTTCAGGACTTGTCTTAAACTTTACCAATGCTTTAATAAGTAACATAGCTCTCTTTCACCAAAAAAAATTAATATCAATTAAAAACTCATTCTTAGAGTTCTTTCTTTGGTTAGTAGAAAATAAAACCTACAAATATTCTTGAGGTTAGAAATCCAATGTAACAATTATTGCCAGGCACCTTCATATTTTGGTCAAGTATCTTCTAATTCATTTTTAATTGATTTATGAAATAAAAGAGGATATTGAGTAAACCATGTTTAACCCACCATCGTCATAACTGCCAGTGAGAATATTCTTTTCACTTTTTCTGTCTTGTATGTCCGAATGAATTTGAAATATATTTTGTTATGCATGTTATATGTACAACTGAAATTGATTTATTGCAGTATGTTTGTCCAGTATGGGAGTGGATGATAAGTATGTCATCACAAACAGCCAGATGTCAGCTTCTTCTTTCAGTGGAACCAGCACTGCAGGTCAAGGTCGTCTCTATGGGGACTTCTCATGGCAACCAAGGTTAGTTGTGAAGAGAAATCAGATAGAAACTTTGGTCTAATTGGGTGAAGGTCATCACATAGGACAAACCAACCAAATGACTGTAAGAAAAATAAACATTTATCTATGATTAGGTCAATGTTGTCTCTTTGGAGACTTCTCATGTCAGTCATGTTTACTATGATTAATATGGATCCGAAGGAAAACTAGATAAACACTGATGCACAAATTCAAAAATTTCATCCCATTGTTTATCTTAGGAAATCATTTGTTGCAGATCAAATGACACATCACCATGGCTTCAGGTCGATCTTGGAAAATTGTCCTTGGTTTCTGGTGTAGTCACACAAGGAGACACAATCAACAGGAAGTTTGTCAAAACGTACACTATTTACACCAGCATTGACGGCAAGAACTTTGTCCCGTACTCAGACTTCCCAGGAGCAGGAATTCCTAAATCATTCATTGGTAACAGGGATGGAGACACTCCAATGAGGAATCTGTTCAACAGAAATATCACCGCCCAATATATCAGGATTTACCCACAATCCACTTCTGCAGCAGGAACAGCAATCAGGCTGAATATCCTTGGATGCAATCCGTCGGCTCCAGTTAAACCCAGCCCCTCAGGAACAGCCACACCAGGTCTGTCATTAATGTTATTTCTGTTTAAAACAGATCTGTAAAGATTGATTTTAATTAAATTGGTATACATATACACTGACATGCAACCAGCCCTTTGCGCACCATACAATTGTTTTGCATTTTAAGAATGTTTAGCACACATGAGAAAACTGTGGATGAAAAATGGATAATGTTGACAAAAAATAATGAAATTGAAGGCTTTAGAATTTTCATATATTTAGTATAATAAATGCAGTTTTAGTGGAAATCAATTGAAATGGGGAGGGGGGTTGGGGGGTGGGAGGGGGAGTCGAAATCCTGCAAGATTTAAACTCGTGATCTAAAGATCAGCAGCTGCTGGACTAGCCAAAATCTGAAATTCGAGATGGTGTTATGATTTCTAAAGCCTCAGAACAAAATGTCCAATGTCCCATTTCTGAATTTCTGCCACAATTATTTGTAAGGCAGTGAAGGTTAAAATGACAAGAAACGGGTTACTGACACCTTATTTCTCCATATACAGTTAGAAAGGAAGTCAGCCATTGACAATGTTTTATTTGTCATTACTTCATATCAAACTGCTAACTGATCATAATTCGGTACGAAGCTTAATTCAGATTGCATGTAGTGGTACAGTGTATGTCATCAGATCTCTCTCTCTCTCTCTCTCTCTCTCTCTCTCTCTCTCTCTCTCTCTCTCTCTCTCTCTAAAGACACAGTTATGAGATATATAATGTTTGTTGTACTTATTTTTTATCCTGTGAGCAAACTCGGCAACCATGTAAAACTCTTTGAAATAGCAATAGACTAAGCTTAAAAAGTTACTGATAGATTTATTATGACTAAAGTTGTGAAATAGCTATAGACTAAGCTTAAAAAGTTACTGATAGATTTATTATGACTAAAGTTGTGAAATAGCAATAGACTAAGCTTAAAAAGTTACTGATAGATTTATTATGACTAAAGTTGTGAAATAGCAATAGACTAAGCTTAAAAAGTTACTGATAGATTTATTATGACTAAAGTTGTGAAATAGCAATAGACTAAGCTTAAAAAGTTACTGATAGATTTATTATGACTAAAGTTGTGAAATAAAACTTCATTTGATTTATTGTTTCAGTTTGTGATGTCAAGATGGGCCTATCTAATGGACAGATTGTCTCAAATGCCCAGTTCAAGGCTTCCAGCATTTTAGATGGTTTCCATGGACCAGAGCGTGGCCGATTGTACAGCCACAGAGACGGACTTTTCACAGGAGGCTGGACCCCAAGGTCAGACTTTTAAAAATATGGCATCTGTTAAAAGCATTTGACAATAACCTGCAATAACAAATAGTGTGGTAGATCCCTCTATAAAGTTATAAAGTGTAGTTCTGTTGATTAAATCCCTCTGTGAAGTGTACAGTTCTGTTGATTAAATCCCTCTGTGAAGTGTACAGTTCTGTTGATTAAATCCCTCTGTGAAGTGTACAGTTCTGTTGATTAAATCCCTCTGTGAAGTGTACAGTTCTGTTGATTAAATCCCTCTGTGAAGTGTACAGTTCTGTTGAATAAATCCCTCTGTGAAGCATACAATTCTGTTGATTATTGCTAAATTTTTCACATACTCCTGTCACAGCAGTGATGTCATTTTTTTTTTTTTTTTTGCACTAGACATTTTGTGAAATAAATATGGATCGACACTGCAATCACTTTGATTTATCGTACTGTAAATCACTTTACATTTGCAAAAACAAATCTTTTGATAAATATATGCTATCCAAGATCATTTTTTAATTTTGTGTTAAGAAAGTTCAATGTATTTTACAGTGTAAACAACAAACGACAGTGGATCCAAGTTGACCTACTTTCAAGCGAAGAGGTTTATGGAGTGATCACACAGGGACGTTCTGACCTTCCATACTGGGTCACAGAATACCAAGTTTACTACAGCACAGATGGAAAAACATTCCAACCTGTAACCTCTAGTGTCCCAGACAAAACACCGCAGACCTTCAATGGGAATATGGACAACCATAATCCAGTGACTAATCTCTTCAATCAGAAAGTTGTAGCCAGATTTATCAGGTGAGTGCTCCGAGCACAGCCCAGAAAATCATGCTTAACAGCTGGAAAGTACTGTCTACTCAAAGTGAAGTTTATTTTCCTATTCCAATGCATTATCATGAACAGTAAAAGCATAGAAATGTTGTAAAGTTTAAAATCAATATTGATGCAGACTTTCAGGGCAGTGGTTTTGTCAGAAGCCAACATGTCCTTACCGTTTCTTTCTAATAACTTTTAGGATTGTTCCCCTGAAATGGAGGGAGGCTATTGGCCTGAGGTTTGAGCTGGTTGGCTGCAAACAGCTAACTCCATCTCCCCTAGTCTCTGTCCCTTCAACCTCATCAACAACTCCTGGCCTTGGTCCCACGTCCTGCATGTATTGGACTCCCTGGGTTAACACCAACACTCCCGACACCACCGGGGATTACGAGACCATCATGCATCTAAATTCGCTGGTACGATCTTGTAACATGACGGACATGAAAGCTATTGAGTGTCGTACTGTGGGAACCAGAAAATCATGGGACGAAGCAGGAGATGTGGACGTGAAATGTGATCTTGGGGCCCAGGGACTGGTCTGCTTCAACCGGGTACAAAGAAATGCACAGTGCCAGGATTATGAAATCAGGGTCTTCTGTGATGAATGTCCAAGTAAGGAATTCCTTTATCGACCAATTTTTCTGGGAAAAGTTTCTTCCAGATTCATTAGTTGTTGAGATCGATGCTGTAAGAATTTGTGATATAACATTGTCTTGTTGACAGTATATCGACAAGAGAACAATTGTTTAGGAACAGTCAATATCTTTATTATGTATAAAATTATTTTCAAAACTTTAGGTAAATATAATGCTCTCAAAAATCAAGTGGTTTACAATATACACAGGATTCATGAATTTTTTTTTAAGCATAAACTACTGAAAAATTTGGTTTCTTTGTATTTGGTTTCTAAAATTTCTTGGACAGTTAGTGCTACTTGTATTTTTGAAATTTACAATGTACTTTGTGGGCCACTTACTTAAAACAAGAAACCAACATAAATCAATGTTCTTTGAGCAGTTAGTGAAATTATGAATTAAAATATTTCTTGCAAGACATACAGACAAACATTGATATCTCAACTCAGTGGGGTCAACAAAAAACTTTGAGATATTCCAGGGTTTGTGATATTGATGTTAAAGTTCAGTAAGAAAATAATTGTTGGGACTTCCAACTCACTTCAAAATATCAATGACGTCTTGATATTGATGTTTGAGACACCAAAATTTATCTGACAGTGTATATAATCATTGTTTACGATTCATCTGGTGATATCATTTTAAAACAGATTAATCAATTTGAATCAAAAAGTAAATATAAAATGATAGAAAAAGAGGTAATCAGTTTGAATCTGATGAATCAATACAGGTACAGAATCTATTTCTTGATATAGAATTACACTTAAAAGGTTGATTTATATATGTATATTACAGCCACAACAGGTCCATCACAACCAGTGACGACACCCACCCCCAACAAGGAAACTCTGTCAACAATGTCTACCACACCCCCCACCAAAGAACCATGTCAGAACAAAACTTTCTGGTCACCCTGGATCAATAATCAGATGCCGGGCAGCACTAGTGTCGGAGAGTTTGAAAAGATGACAGATAGCCAGAAAAAGACCTTCTGTCCCGACGGTGTAATTAACGATGTCGATTGTCAGACAGTAGATGGACAGTCATGGGTTCAGACCAACCAGATCCTCACTTGCGACATCAGGGACGGACTTAATTGTGACAACAGCATCAACTTTGGAGATATGTGCAAGGACTACAAAATTCGATACCAGTGTCAGGTCATATGTAACGGTAAATATATCACTGAGTTTGATAAATGTAGAGATAATGCAGCCATAGTTATTTTTTTTATAAATATGTTCAAATGAAAATTGTCATTGCTCTGAAGTTTTAATCCTCTGTTGGCTCCACGGACTACTAGTTTGCATTTGTTTCTCTGTCAGTCCCTCTGTCTGCCTGTCACAACTTAGTTATCTGAACTTTTTTTCATCATGTTTTGATTTAAGAAGTTTAAAGTTGATTTGTGGTTTATTTAATATATGTTTACAGATCAACGTAAAGTTGAGTGATTGTTGCAAGATTTATGGGCCTCTGTGTGGAATATAGTTTCCCGGACTTTTTGTACACTATGCTTTACCTTAGGAGTATGAACTTTGATATCTGAATAGATCAGGTCAAGCTTTACTTTCATTGGTTAAAGTTGACCTATTCAGACAAACTTTTTCAGTTTTTGTTTGCCAGATTTTTTTTTTTTCATCATGCTTTGATACAGGAAGCTGAAATTTGGTATTTTGTTTACTAATATAGGTTTAAGTTTTGTCAAAGTGGATTGATTTTAATGAGATAATGAACTTTGTGTCAATTGTAATTTTCCAAACTTTTCTCTACAAAGTCTTAACTTAGAAATCTGAAATTTAGTAATGCTATTTGGTTTTTGAATGAGTAGATACACATTTAAGTTCTACTTTCATGAACAAAATTTGTAAGTCTCATGGTTGACTGAATTAATTCTTGACGTATTCTGTCTACAGTTCTCAGTATTTTTTATAATTGAGTTAATCTATGTTGCATCTATTTGCAAGAGATCGAAATTTCAATATATTCTGGTACAGTCAAACTTCATTATCTCAAACCCGATGGGGCCAAGAAAAAAACCCTTCAAGATATCCATGATCTTTGAGATAACAATGCTCAAGATACCAGAGTTCAACTGTATGAAAAAAAAGTATCTGCCCACTAATCCAAAACTTTGATAATAAATTTTTGACTTTTTATTCAAACGTACAAGAGATCTAGACAACATGAGGTGACAGAAACAATGGTAGATAAAAGTTGTCACGGTTGAAGATGCTAAGTAAAAGCGAAAATGCCATATTATTTTTGTTCCTAAAACAGCAATGGCACTTGAGGCTGAGAATACAAATTTTATTCCATGCAACAGTAAAGACATCTTTGTATGCAGATGATTGTTGGCATATGTTTTAAATATTGAAAGGAAGGAAAGAAATTGCAAAAAAAGAGCCAAAAAAAAAAAAAAAAAATAAGAACAATAAAACTCAAATTCCAAGAAAGTATGTAGTCCTGGCAATATGTAGAGACATATTCAATTCTGTATTCCTAAAATCTCAATATATTATTATTACACAAAGATTTTAATTGAATTCTGAGACAATTTGAAAGAGATGTGAAACTGTCACAAATTCAACTCCTTGTCGTGCGACATTTTCATTAGCAGTATATGCTTTCAAATAGGATGAATTTGAAAACCAGAAAAATATTTACCTCCATGCATTTATGATTTGATATGCATGTAAATTATAAAACTACGTTAAATTACTGATACCAAAATAGTCAGCAAAATGGTTTGGGACATTACTGTTAAAAAAAAAATACCATTAAACAATTACTTGACTGTAATTCACTTTAAAAGGTGGAAATCCAATATTACAAAAATGATGCATAGAATATTAAAAGGATGCATGGTACAAGGCACTTTTGAATAGTAAATAAATATATGCAGCAGAATACTTTGAAATGGTTTCCATTACATTCTATACAAAATCTCAAGGAAATACAACTTGATTAGCAAGAGTTGCATCCTTTTCTAATGAATGGTTAACCTCAGACAGGTTTGAAACACATGGAATTATAATGCTTTATTCTTTCCAAATTTTATAGACATTTCACCATGATTATATACATTCTGTAATCTAGACCATATTAATAACAAAAGATCTTCTGTAAGTTGCATTTAGTTTAAAATTGACATAAACTGTATATTGATGTAGCAGTAGGATAAAAAAAAAATTTAAACATGGACATTAAATATATTAGAGACAACCACCACAACAAGCACCACTTCGAGTACCACCTCCACCACACCAAGTACCACCACCAGCACCACTCAGCCCACCACCAGCACACCACCAAGCACCACCCAGTGTGTGGAACAAGACAAGGTGTCTCCTTGGATCAATAGAGACAAGCCATACATAGGGGATGGTGACAAAGAGGCCATGACAGGCGCAGAATTAGCAAGGTATGTAGGGATAGGGTGGAGCAATCAAGGTATGTAGGGATAGGGTGGAGCGATCAAGGTATGTAGGGATAGGGTGGAGCGATCAAGGTATGTAGGGATAGGGTGGAGCGATCAAGGTATGTAGGGATAGGGTGGAGCGATCAAGGTATGTAGGGACGGGGTGGAGCGATCAAGGTATGTAGGGACGGGGTGGAGCGATCAAGGTATGTAGGGATAGGGTGGAGCGATCAAGGTATGTAGGGATAGGGTGGAGCTATCAAGGTATGTAGAAATAGGGTGAATAATGATGATTTACAGTGTAGGATGAGATTTTTAAAATGTTTGACATAAGAAAGAATGGTTTGGCGAGAAGATGCAAATTTGCATATACACATGTAACATATTGTGAAATAAACAAGTAACTCATTTAACATGGGGTCGTTTGATGTCTATTTGATAAGTCCTAATATTTGTTTCTTTTGTATAGCACCATTTTGTAGAGAACACAATGTACAAAGTAAAAGGACAATAAAAATAGCATTTCAAAATACTGGAAATAAAGCTGTTTTTCTCATGACTGTTAAATGAAGAAAATGTCATGTGAGCGATTTTTTTATGAAATTGAAATGAAGAAAAGGATTGTAATTGTGACACGTACTATTAACTTTTAAAAATGAATAATTGTGTGAAATTTGAAAACATAATTCTCTGATTTCACCCTTTATATTTACCTTCACTGTAGCTAAGCTCCAATATATCTAAAACATGTTTCAAGTGAGAATTGTTAAAATTACGGTTTACTCCATTTATATTTAAGTTACTTATATTCAGCTATCTGTTACATGGGAAATGATTTTCTCCAGCGATGATTCACTTTTCGTTACCAAGGTTCTGCCCCTCAGAGCTTGGATCTTACATCAAGAAGGTGGAATGTGTGGCTGTGGATGGACTGATTCCGAGCTACAGCACAGGCGACAAGATGATCTGTGATAAGGACCTTGGCTCAATCTGCCTCAACAGTGACAACTTCCCAGTACAATGCCAAGACTACATGATTAGATATTTTTGTCATCAGACTTGTATCAGTAAGCACTTTGCTATGACATCATATTTGTTTAGTAACTTTCGATTTTTTAAGTAAAGGAAAATTGTCTTACCATAAATTCCAAGACATTATGAAGACACAATTTTGTATCAGAAGACAGAAATTTGACTATCAGAACCCAGTTGCATGAAGGTTAGTTGACTTTAGCAGTTAACAGTAAACTCTTATATTTACATACACTTAACTGGAAATTAACTGTCAGTTAAACTTAACTAACTTTTGTGCAACGGGGTCCAGATTATTACATGACTTCACAATTTCACATTGCATACAGTATTTTTGTTGTGCCAGACAAGAATATGAAGTGAAATGTGAAATGATCATGCAGTGACCTCCCATGAAATCATTTTATATCCATCTGATGCCAGTACATATTGATGAAACAACAATTGTGATCTATCATTGATTGATGAAATATTTTATACATGATCCTTAGTTATCAATGTGTTTTTTTCTTTATGTCTATGTCACAGGTTAAATCTCAATGAGCTACAATAGTAAGAATTGATGATAAAATGAATTATTTGAAACATTTAATTTCTTGCAAGAAAAAGTATGACTATACAGTATAACAGCAAGGGTTTTTAAAATTTTTTTTTCAGCAACCAAACCCACAAGCCTCTATGTTCCAGTGACGGACAAGTTCGGAAAGCCGATTCTGGTGCCCAGGACAGATTCCTACCACCATCCCTACACAGATAAGAACGGACATACCGAGCTTGTACCCATAGGTTATGTACAAGTCACTCCCACCCCAGCACCTGCTACAGACTCTCATGGAAATCCCATCTTTGTCCCAAAAACTGACTCGTATGGTAAACCCATGACTGATGAAAGTGGTAACACCATCATGGTACCAGTGCCTGCCACACACATAGGATTGCCAACACCGAAACCGCAAACTGATATATACGGAAACCCAATCTTAGTCCCCAAGACAGACTCTTATGGCAAACCCATGACTGATATAAATGGAAAGACAATAATGGTGCCATTGCCAGCCACTCAAGGTTCGCCAACACCAGCACCACAAACAGACAAGTTTGGAAATCCGATCATGGTTCCTAAGACAGACGAATATGGCAAGCCATTTACAGATTTTGAGGGACACACAATTCTGGTGCCATTACCAGAAGTAACTCCAGGTAAACCAACACCGGTGCCTGTCACTGACAAATTTGGTAACCCTGTTCTGGTTCCAAGGACTGATGAGTATGGTAAACCTTATACCAACAAATATGGAGAAACAGAAATGGTTCCAATACCATATGATCGGAATACCCCCACCCCTTCACCTCAGACAGATGAGCATGGAAACCCAATACTGGTTCCAAAGACTGACAGTTATGGTAAACCAATGACAGATGACCAAGGCAACACAATAATGGTTCCATTACCAGAGTATCAGGGGACACCTACCCCAGCACCACAGACAGATGAAAATGGAAATCCAATCTTGGTGCCCAAGACAGACTCCTATGGGAAACCAATGACTGACGAGAATGGTAAAACCATAATGGTCCCTTTGACAGTCACACATGGTTCACCAACCCCATCGCCACAAACCGACAAGTTTGGAAATCCAGTTCTAGTTCCAAAAACTGATGAATATGGTAAACCATACACTGATGAGCATGGGAATACAGTGATGATACCAGTGCCTTATACTCCAGGCCATCCGACCCCATCCCCTCAGACTGATGCTCAGGGTAACCCCATACTTGTGCCAAGGACTGATGAGTATGGTAGACCATTCACAGATGACCAAGGAAACACTCAGATGGTACCACTACCATATGTACCAGGCACTCCCACACCCTCACCACAGACGGATAAATTTGGAAACCCAATACTTGTACCCAAGACTGATGAGTATGGAAAACCATACACAGATGAACATGGTAACACAGTCATGGTGCCACTACCATACAAACAGAGTTCTCCTACACCAGCTCCAGCCACTGACGAACATGGCAATCCAATCCTGGTACCCAAGACCGATTCGTATGGTAAACCTATGACAGATGAACAAGGTCACACTATAATGGTACCAGTACCATATGAACAGTATAAACCAACTGCAGTTCCACAGACTGATGAGTTTGGAAATCCAATCATGGTCCCAAAGACTGATTCCTATGGTAAGCCTATGACTGACGACCAGGGACACACCATCATGGTACCACTTCCAGCAAAACAGCAGAATCCAACACCTGTGCCTCAGACAGATGAACACGGAAACCCTATACTGGTTCCCAGGACAGATGAATATGGCAGGCCCTACACAGACAAGCAGGGCAGTACAGTCCTTGTTCCTTTGGTATACACTCATGGTCAGCCCACTCCATCACCACAGACAGATGAATTTGGTAATCCCATCCTAGTACCAAAGACAGACGAATATGGAAAGCCATACACGGATGAACATGGAAACACAGTCATGGTACCAGTGCCCTATGTTCAAGGTTCTCCCACTCCAGCCCCTGCCACAGATGCTCAAGGTCGACCAATCATGGTGCCTAAGACTGATTCCTATGGAAAACCCTTGACAGATGAACATGGTAGTACCATCATGGTTCCACTACAATATACACAGGGTACCCCAACCCCATCTCCACAGACAGATGAACATGGAAATCCCATTATGGTGCCTAAGACTGATTCATATGGCAAGCCTATGACAGACAAATATGGCCACACAATTTTGGTTCCATTACCAGCCACCCAGGGACAACCAACACCAGCCCCACAAACTGATGAACATGGAAATCCCATCTTGGTGCCAAAGACAGACTCTTATGGCAAACCAATGACAGATGAAAATGGTCACACTATCATGGTTCCTCTTCGAGAAACACAAGGATTGCCAACACCAGCACCACAAACAGATAAGTTTGGAAATCCCATCCTTGTACCTAAGACAGACTCATATGGCAAACCTATGACAGATAAATTTGGAAAAACAATTTTGGTTCCTCTTCCAGTTGATCAGGGCACACCTGTACCTATTCCAGAAACTGACCGATTTGGTAACCCTATCCTGGTGCCTAAAACCGATTCTTATGGCAAACCAATGACTGATGCTCAAGGACACACAATCTTGGTGCCGAAACCAGCCACTCAAGGAAATCCAACTCCTTCACCGCAGACCGATGAATTTGGAAACCCTATCATGGTTCCAAAAACTGACTCCTATGGTAAACCAATGACAGATGAGAATGGCCACATTATAAAGGTGCCCTTACCAGTCCATCAGAATACTCCTATGGTGTCTCCACAGACAGATAAGTTTGGAAATCCAATTTTGGTGCCAAGAACAGATGAGTATGGAAAGCCATTCACAGATAAGTTTGGAAGTACTGAAATGGTTCCTCTACCAGAAACACAAGGATTGCCAACTGCATCACCACAGACAGATGAGTTTGGTAACCCAATCCTTGTACCAAGAACAGATGAATATGGTAAGCCATACACAGATAAATTTGGAAATACTGTAATGGTGCCACTGTATGAAACCCAGGGTATACCAACACCCAAGCCACAGACAGATGCATTTGGAAATCCCATTCTGGTTCCACGTACTGATGAATATGGAAAACCATATACGGACAGATTTGGAAAGACACAGATGGTGCCACTAATGGAAACACAGGGTGTCCCTACTCCTGAACCACAAACAGATGCATTTGGAAATCCCATCCTTGTGCCAAGAACAGATGAATATGGACGACCATTTACTGATGAATTTGGAAACACACAAATGGTCCCACTGCCAGCTAAACAAGGTCAGCCCACTCCTGTTCCCAAAACAGACAAATTTGGTAATCCCATACTGATGCCAAGGACTGATGAATATGGTAAACCATATACAGACAAGTTTGGACACACACAGTGGGTACCTGTCCCAGCAGGACAAGAGAAACCAAGTTTGGTGCCAAAGACAGATGAATTTGGAAATCCAATACTTATCCCAAAGACAGATGAATATGGCCAACCATTCACAGATGCTAATGGAAACACAGTGATGGTACCTGTACCATACCAACAGGGTACCCCAACCCCATCTCCGCAGACAGATGAACATGGAAATCCCATCATGGTGCCTAAGACTGATTCATATGGCAAGCCTATGACAGACAAATATGGCCACACAATTTTGGTTCCATTACCAGCCACCCAGGGACAACCAACACCAGCCCCACAAACTGATGAACATGGAAATCCCATCTTGGTGCCAAAGACAGACTCTTATGGCAAACCAATGACAGATGAAAATGGTCATACTATCATGGTTCCTCTTCGAGAAACACAAGGATTGCCAACACCAGCACCACAAACAGATAAGTTTGGAAACCCTATCCTTGTACCTAAGACAGATGAATATGGCAGACCATATACTGACCGTGATCACAATACAGTTTTGGTACCACTAAAGTATGGCACAGACAAACCAACACCATCTCCACAAACAGATGAATTTGGAAATCCCATTCTTGTCCCAAGAACTGATGAATATGGCAAACCATACACAGACAAGAATGGACAGACAGAGATGGTTCCTGTACCATACAACCAGCAATCGCCCACTCCGGCACCACTCACTGATGCCCAAGGAAATCCGGTCTTAGTTCCAAAAACTGACTCTTATGGCAAACCAATGACAGATGATCAAGGACACACAATTTTGGTAACAGTGATACCTCCTGTAAAACAGGAGACACCAACACCAGTTCCTGAAACAGACAGGTTTGGGAACCCTGTTCTTGTCCCAAAGACTGACTCATATGGCAAACCAATGACAGACAAACAAGGTCACACTAAACTGGTGCCCAAACCATACAGCCAGACTAACCCAACACCTGCTCCATTAACCGATGAATTTGGAGTACCCATCATGGTACCAAAAACTGATTCTTATGGTCATCCAATGACAGATGCAAATGGTAATACCATCATGGTTCCTAAACCAGCAAAACAAAGCTTGCCAACTCCAGTCCCCAAAACAGACAAATATGGTAATCCAATTCTGGTGCCCAAGACAGATGAATATGGACAACCTTACACAGATGAGCATGGTAATACAATCATGGTTCCAGTCCCCGATGTGCAAGGAAGCCCTACTCCAGCACCACAGACAGATAAATATGGAAATCCAATCATGGTACCAAAGACAGATTCCTATGGTAAACCAATGACAGATGAACAAGGTAGTACCATCATGGTGCCATTGCCATTCAAACAGAGCTCTCCAACTCCTAAACCAGTCACTGATTCCTCTGGTAATGTTGTCTTAGTGCCAAAGACTGATTCTTACAATAAACCCATGACTGATGCAAGTGGCAGTACTATTATGGTACCACTACGTGAGACACAAGGAGTCCCTACACTAGCTCCTCAGACTGATGAACATGGTAATCCCATCATGGTGCCAAAAACAGACTCCTATGGAAAGCCAATGACAGATGCTCAAGGGCATACCATCATGGTACCATTGCCAGTTGTGCAACAACAACCAACACCTTCCCCTCAAACTGACAAGTTTGGTAATCCCATACTTGTTCCTAAGACAGATGAATATGGACAACCATACACAGATAAGAATGGCCATACAGTCTTGGTGCCACTTCCATCTGAGCAAAACAAGCCCACTCCTTCACCAATGACAGATAAATTTGGTAATCCAATATTTGTGCCAAGAACTGATGAATACGGAAGACCATACACAAACAAGTTCGGAAGAACAGAATTGGTGCCTCTACCAGGATACCAAGGAACACCTACCCCTGCACCAATGACAGATGAATTCGGAAAACCTATCTTGGTACCAAGGACAGATGAATATGGTCAGCCATATACAAATATTAATGGACAAACAGAAATGGTGCCCTTACCAGCAGGTCAGTCCACTCCCACACTGAAACCAAAGACAGACATTTTCGGAAGTCCAGTTCTTAATAGATGTACAAGTAGCCATTGGTCACCATACCTTAATCGAGACAAACCAGAATTGGGAACTGGTGACTTTGAAAAAATGACACTTGATGAGCTAAGCAACTTCTGCAAAGGTGGAAATGTCACTAAGATTGAGTGTATGACATATGAGGGAATTCCACACTACAGCTCTGGTGAAGTGTTAACCTGTAACCTTGAGAAAGGCTTTTCATGTGTGAATGCTGACAACTATCCAGTTCCTTGCTCGGATTACAAAATCCGCTACTATTGTCAGTGTGAGGAGGGTAAGCATTGTTTTATTTAATTTTATCAATTGATGTTTATACTTATTAGTCAAATACATAGAGTAGATATAAAATTAGCTGCATGCAATTATATTTGCTTGGGTTTGAATTCACTATTAATAGTAAACTTGAATGTAAGTGATATAATTGCCTGTAATTAATGTGTTTGTATATTTCAACAGTATTGGAATTTTATTGAAAATTTTCAATATGATGATTTTATTAACAAGTCCAGAAATGCAAAATCCATGCTGTGCCATTGATTCCAGACAATCTGTTTCCATTTGTTAAGTTTATAATGATGTGATGCATATTATTTTTATAAGCTGTTGTGGTATAATGTTACTACTATAAATCTCCAGTTTCCACCCTCACCCCACCTGTCTCCATGCCAACTGAGACCGCAGTCTTCAAACAGTGTGGCTGGTCCTCCTGGCTAAACTCTAACAGTCCCTCTGCCTCCTTGAGCTCTGGTGATTTTGAGTCCATCTACGACCTAAAGGCCAAATATGGACTGTGTAAAGAAATCCAGCAGATCGAGTGCCGTATCGCAGGAAGTAACACACCAGTGGCCCTTGCTGGTCAGGAAAGTGTAGCATGTGACATCAGAAATGGACTCCGGTGTTACAATCGGGATCAGATCTCTGGTCGTTGTTACGACTACGAAGTCCGTGTGCTATGCTGGGCAGACAACTGTAAGTTCTGATACTGGGGTATTTTATAATACAGTAACTGTAGATTTAAATACTGGGTGAGAATTTACATACCATGCTAAATTAGACGCTTTGTATATCACTAAATACAACCATTTACCTAAGTTATTTCTGTTTTGCTGTTTTAAACGATATGTACAAGGTATTGAAGATGATTTTAGAGGTAAAATTTCTGTTTCCAAGGTAATCCTGATCTTCTGTCCACTTCCACAACAACTGCAGTACACACAACCACACGTAAGTCTGATAGTCAGTGTTTAATATAAATGTCAAATAGAAATTTACCATTAGAATTGGCATATCAGATGTCCTGCCAGTTTCTCGTATTTAAATGTTTTATATAACCTATTTATTGATAGGGTTAAATTTTGTTCAATTTGTGTTTAAAAGGTCCCCGTCAAATTGTCAAATTTTCATCCGAACAATATATGTTAAGGGGCGTTGACCTTTACCAGTTAAATGAAATGTGTCTAATTTGACAATGATCTTGGAGACAAACGAAACTGGTTGTTAGACTACAGTGTAAAGAACTGGAAAATGGGAAATGGAAATCGTTGTTAGAATTCACAGTGAAATGGATTACACAGGTGTCGAATCAGACCAATTTAATTACTATAAAATTAATTGATAGAACCACTAAAGGATGTTCTTTTGAAATAGAGGAAAACATGTTATCTACAAAAATTGGTCCCCCACACTGAAATAATTGATTCAGTTATGACAGTATTTAACTTGTGACCGTTGATTTTGATATTTTCTTGTTTCAGCCATCTGTGCCCCAGGTGAGGTTTACCAGGCATGCCCCTACCGATGCAGTGACCTTTGTAATGTCATATCCCAGCAGTCCTCAGCCTGCAGAGATCAAACCACCGACTCCTGTGTGCCATACTGTAGGCCTGCAGGAATGACCTGTCGTCCGGGCGAGAAACTGAAGGATAAGAACACTTGCGTACCTGAGACCCAGTGTCCTTGTCGCATGCAAAACGGAACCATTGCAAGTGTAAGTCAATATTAACATTTGCTTGAGACAGAATATATGGACTAATTCACAACATCTCATTGAATGCTGCTAACTTAAGCAGAAGTAGCATTTTGGAGAAATATTGCAGTGCCTTTTAGATGCGGGGAAATTTCTCGTTACACTCATGAACAAGGTGCAAGTGTCCTTATATCTGATACTTTCATGTCGAAATGTAACAGGAGACGCAGTATTTTGAAATTTACAATGCAGTAAGCATGTAACTGTTGTGTGTTGTACAATTGTGTTACAAGTATGTGCAAGCAAAGACAAGTATGATTATGTACTTGTACATGTTT
Source organism: Ostrea denselamellosa (assembly GCA_024699665.1). NCBI lineage: Eukaryota > Metazoa > Mollusca > Bivalvia > Ostreida > Ostreidae > Ostrea > Ostrea denselamellosa. The sequence continues at coordinate 3,495,358 of JAMZEH010000053.1, forward strand.
GAATTCAGTTTTGGAACTGTTGGAAGATGATTTGTGCAACTTTGTAGGTAACTAGAGAATTTGATGAATTGAGTCTGATATTTATAGGGAATGGGGCACCATATATAGGAAACAAAAGTCCAGGTATTGTCCCTATAGCACTAGCAGTAGTTTAATGATTTTGATAGAATGGTGTTTGATTTCTTGCAGCCGTTGAGTAGTTGGACAAATCCATATGATGAGTGCTCCACATGCCACTGCTTTAACAATACAGTTACGTGTGCACATGATGAGAGCTGTGTTACCACCCCTCCTCCCACACCTGGTAAATATCTTATATCTTACCTAACAAAGTCACTTAAAAGAAGACACTCTCACAGCCAAATATAATATGTTTACAGTCATTTATAAATCTCCAAATTTTCCACACCTAATGATTCATACATCTCCACCTTCCACTTCCACATGTCAGATAATTTATGCATCATCGTAATCATCATCCATGTAGCAATAGTGAGTGATGGCAATTATTTTATTTTTGTTTATGCAGTGAACCCTGTGACCCATCCAGATTGTGAATGGACCTATTGGATAAACATGGACACACCACTCAGTGGAGATGGGGATCTAGAAACCATATCCAAGATTCGTACCCTCCACAAATTCTGTGCCTCCCCTGTCCAGATCGAATGCAGAGACACTGAGACAAAAATGGCGGCCCAGCAGGGAGGACAGAGAGTGACTTGCGACATCAACTCTGGATTTAAGTGTCTGAACTGGGAGAATGATGGCCATTGTCGTGACTATGAAGTCCGCTTTTACTGCCCATGTGCTAGTGAGTAAAGAAACAAATACTAATGAAATATGGGCATTATTATCTCTTAATGAAATGGAAACAAAATCTTTAATTATTTATCCTTTTTCAAAATGTGCTTTTAAAAGAGTCTCGCGTACAGGGAAACTGTGTGATCTGAATAGGAAACTTGAATTCTTATTATCTTTTAACTTATATTTTAGATCTGATTATAAATTTGGGCTCTTTCGACTGTGTCATATTTACCAAATTGCAATTGATACTAACTGTAATTCAAATGAAATTCACGTGTGATAACATTTGTTAAGAAATAGACAACTTTATAAAGTGATTTCTTGATGATTAACTTCAAATTGCATTTTTGATAAGGCACACCGGGTACTGGAGCCAGTACAACTCTGCCTACAGTGAAAACCAACATATGCGGTTGGTCAAGCTGGATGAACATGGACAACCCATCTGTCATGAAACCTAACAAGCCATTCGCAGGTGACATCGAGTCAGTAGCTGCCATACGGGAACAAACTTGTGGATACAACATGATGACAAAGATTGAGTGTCGAACAGCTGATGGACATGTTCCATCAGACAGGACAAATGAGACCTTGTCATGTGACAGAATCCGTGGACTGAGGTGTAAGAATGCGCTGCAGGCTGACAAGAAGTGCATGGATTATGAAGTGAGAGTTTACTGTGACTGCAGCAATGTCACCACGCCTTCTCCTGGCCCCACTCAACCAAGCAGCCATGTCACCACCAAGACTGAGAACATTTGTGGCTGGACCACATGGATGAATGGTCATGTTCCTGATAACCATGGTGAGGTGGAAATGTTGTCAGAACTAGAGAAGGATTACAAATTCTGCCACACAGATGAAATCACTGCTATAGAATGTCGTGACAGCATCACTGGTCTGTCAGTCATGGATGCAGGTCAGAGCAGTGTCATTTGTGATGTAAATCACGGAGGTCTTAAATGTGATGCAACAAAGCAAACGGCCCATGGTGGACAGTGTTATGATTATGAAATCAGGGTGCTTTGTGAACCAAAAGGTATCGCATGTAATCCATCCACCGAACCTAATGCCACACCAATGCTTGTACCACTGACTGACATTTATGGTAAGCCTGTGACAGACAAGGATGGTCACACTATCATGGTACCTGTCACTGCCACACAGGGCACACCCACTGCCATCCCAATCACTGATAAGTTTGGTAACCCAGTCTTAGTCCCCAAGACTGACATATATGGTAAACCGGTGACAGACACCAGTGGTAAACCAGTAATGGTGACTGTGTTAGAACCAGTAACAGGACCCCAGGGTGTACCGACTGCTGTGCCAAAAACAGACAAATTTGGTAACCCCATCTTAGTCCCCAAAACTGATATGTATGGTAAGCCAGTGACAGATACCAGTGGTAAACCAGTTATGGTGACCGTGTTAGAACCAGTAACAGGACCCCAGGGTGTACCGACTGCTAGACCCAAGACTGATGAATTTGGAAACCCATTGTTAGTACCAAAGACTGATGTGTATGGAAAACCGGTGACGGATATCAATGGAAATACACAGATGGTGACTGTGTTAGAACCCATTCCACAAGGAACAGATACCCCCATGCTGGTTCCCAAGACAGATGAACAAGGAAATCCTATTCTGGTTCCAAAAACTGATGCCTTTGGACAACCAGTGACTGATGTGAATGGTCATACAGAAATGGTGACAGTGTTAATTCCAGCACCACCTAACCATTCTAAACCAACAGCAGTACCCAAAACAGATAAATATGGTAACCCAGTTCTTGAACCTAAGACTGATGCTTTTGGAATACCTGTTACAGACACCAGTGGAAAACCAGTAATGGTCACTGTGCTGGAGCCCGTGACTGAGCCACAAGGTGTACCAACTGCTAGACCCAAGACTGATGAATTTGGAAACCCATTGTTAGTACCAAAGACTGATGTGTATGGAAAACCGGTGACAGATACCAGTGGAAATACACAGATGGTGACTGTGTTAGAACCCATTCCACAAGGAACAGATACCCCCATGCTGGTTCCCAAGACAGATGAACAAGGAAATCCTATTCTGGTTCCAAAAACTGATGCCTTTGGACAACCAGTTACTGATGTGAATGGTCATACAGAAATGGTGACAGTGTTGATTCCAGTACCACCTGACCAGTTCAAACCAACAGCAGTACCCAAAACAGACAAGTTTGGTAACCCAGTTCTTGAACCTAAGACTGATGTATTTGGTAAACCAGTCACGGATACCAGTGGAAAACCAGTCATGGTCACTGTGCTGGAACCAATTACTAAACCAGAAGGTGTGCCAACTGCAGTGCCTAAAACAGACAAATTTGGAAATCCAGTACTTGTACCAAAGACTGATATCTATGGAATACCGGTGACAGATACCAGTGGAAATACACAGATGGTGACCGTGTTGGAACCCAATCCACAAGGAACAGGTACCCCCATGATGGTTCCCAAGACAGACAGCCAAGGAAATCCTATTCTGGTTCCAAAAACTGATATCTATGGACAACCAGTGACTGATCAAAACAAGAACACTATTATGGTCACTGTGCTGGAGCCCGTGACTGGGCCACAAGGTGTACCGACTGCTAGACCCAAGACTGATGAATTTGGAAACCCATTGTTGGTACCAAAGACTGATGTCTATGGAAAACCGGTGACAGATACCAGTGGAAATACACAGATGGTGACTGTGTTAGAACCCATTCCACAAGGAACAGGTACCCCCATGCTGGTTCCCAAGACAGATGAACAAGGAAATCCTATTCTGGTTCCAAAAACTGATGCCTTTGGACAACCAGTGACTGATGTGAATGGTCATACAGAAATGGTGACAGTGTTAATTCCAGTACCACCTGACCAGTTCAAACCAACAGCAGTACCCAAAACAGACAAGTTTGGTAACCCAGTTCTTGAACCTAAGACTGATGTATTTGGTAAACCAGTCACAGATACCAGTGGAAAACCAGTCATGGTCACTGTGCTGGAACCAATTACTAAACCAGAAGGTGTGCCAACTGCAGTGCCTAAAACAGACAAATTTGGTAACCCAGTTCTTGAACCAAAGACTGACATATATGGTAAACCGGTGACAGATACCAGTGGAAATACACAGATGGTTACTGTGTTGGAAACCTTACCAACCACTTCCACTGTTGCTACAGTAATCACCACCTGTGCCACATACTGGTCCAACTGGTCGAATGTCAATCATCCCGGTGGTGGCTACCCAGGAGACAAAGAGCTCACTCCCAAGGAATATACAGACAGGACAGATTTCTGTCGCGGTGGCTCCATCACAAGGGTTGAGTGCTACAGCGTTGGTATGAATGCCCCATCCTACTCTAGTGGTGAAATCTTGAATTGTGATACCACTGTTGGACTGGAATGCAATAATGCAGACAATTTCCCAATGGACTGTACAGACTACAAGATCCGATACTTCTGTGACATCTGTTGTAAGTATGAATTTCAATTTCATAACGGGAAGTAAAGCAGCCTTTATTCGTGTGCAGCTTATTTCCCTGAGATTTTGCCGTAACACATGCATCTTGTGAATATTACCACAAATAAGTCACTATGTCGAAATAAGTGTCCCAAATCAAGGGCATGGTTCTTCACTGGCAATTTGATATGAATAATCAATATGTTAATGAATCAATGATAAATGTTGGTTCCTCTTTACAGAATTATGTTCAGTGGTATAATTTCTCTTATATTTTACTCTTGAATTTCAAACAATTTACAGCTGAACTTCAGTATCTCAAAGACCGATATCTCTAATACCATGGATATGTCGAAATGATGTCCCAACAACTTATTCTCTAAGTATTTTACCATCAGTATCTCGAATCCTCCGATATCTTGGAAGTTTTTTCTCGGTCACATCAAGCTCGAGATAATGAGGCTTGACTGTATATGTATCAAAATTTTGATGAGTTTCAGACTTTTATATAGAACATGATTGTACAAATAAATTTCCCCACTAGAAGCAGACAGTAATGAAGACATATTACATCAGACAGTAATAAGACAGATTACATCAGACAGTAATAAGACAGATTACATCAGACAGTAATAAGACAGATTACATCAGACAGTAATAAGACAGATTACATCAGACAGTAATAAGACAGATTACATCAGATAGTAATAAGACAGATTACATCAGATAGTAATAAGACAGATTGCATCAGACAGTAATAAGACAGATTACATCAGACAGTAATAAGACAGATTACATCAGATAGTAATAAGACAGATTGCATCAGACAGTAATAAGACAGATTACATCAGACAGTAATAAGACAGATTACATCAGATAGTAATAAGACAGATTACATCTTGGTTTATAAAACTCTTCCCATGTAAATCTTGGTTTATAAACTCTTCTCTTCTAAAAATTGCATTTTTGTTTTCCATAGCTGCTGTGACACCTGGCTCTAGTGTGACTCCAGTTCCATCAACTTCTATCACTGTGGGTACAGACACGTCTAAACCTGCCTCACCGAGAGGTCAGAGAACTCTCTTATTCCTTGAATATATGAAAGAGGCCTTATGACAATACAAAATTCTCAAATTTGCAAAACTTTCATTTAATTTATCCAAAAAAAAAATTTCTTTATATCAATGAAAGATGATCATTCTCCGTTATATATAATGTTAACAAAATTACTATTGTTCACATGTGGCTTAAATGAATGTTTGAAGATAGGTTTGGACACAAGTGTAGTGGGAAAATATGATAGGAGTTTTGTAATATAAAAATCTTGAGACAATGATGCAAGAATACAAATGTATAATGTTGATATAAGATCTGAACTGTGCTTAGAAAAAAAAAACTGCACTGAAAATCTAAGGTACTGTAGCTCTCTGGTTTTCCCAGAGAGCTACAGATCTGCAGCTGATTATAAAATGAAGCACATACTGTGTCAGCAATCTTATCTAATCATATGTCCTTCCTCCCTCTGCAGTGTGTGTTGATGGTAACTCCGCCCAGCTTCCCATCCGTATCGCTGACAGCCATCTGTCAGCCTCATCCAGCATCCGCCCAGAATCAGGACCTCAGAAGTCTCACATTGACAGTGACAGTGGATGGGTTCCATCAACCAATGACAAGAGCCAATGGCTGATGGGCACCTTCACACAACCCGAGATAATCTATGCCATTTCAACACGAGGTTTGAGAGGGGAACAGAAGTGGGTGACATCATACTACTTGATGTACTCCATGGATGGGACAAACTTTACTTACTACCAGGAGAAGGGACAAAGAAAAGTACACGAGAATTATTAAGCATGGTCAAATTGAGATTTGATTTTCAATATGGAAATACAAAGGTTCACATCAAAATTGAGCTGGCTGTGATCAGCAGTTCATGCCCTATTAAAGAAACTGGCTAGCAGATATTACCAGATATTACATATTTATCTTCACTGCAAAAGATATATATATATATATATATATATACACACCCATACTACAGATATTACATGTTTATATCCCCTGTTACAGGTGTTTTCTGGGAACTTTGACTCGGACACCACCTCGACTCACACATTGAATCCTTTCGTTGCTAAATTCGTTAGAATCGTTCCTGAGAGGTGGCATGGTGGAATTGGCCTACGTTGGCAGTTGACAGGATGTCAAGGTAAAATATTTGCACCTGTTACGGAAAAAAACTACAATTTAAATCAGATTCTTTACACTGGAAGTAAAATATTCAAATGTGTTAATTTATGAGGAATGTGTGGGTTGGAGTTTTCTTATGTGATTAAGATAAGATATTGTAGGTATATTTTTCTTACTATCTGTTTTTCAAATAGCTAGAAATTTTAAGATGGAGAATTTGTTTGCATTGTATGCTCAGGAGTTGAAAGCAACATGCAGAATAAAGTCAAGGTCTCCTTGTTAGGAATCCATTGTATAGCTGCAAAATATTAACTTTAAATTTTTGCACTTCTGTAATTCACAGCTGCACCAACAGTACCAGGTCAGGAATCAACCTTGACCCCAGCAATCACCCCGACCAATGCTCCAACTCCACTGTGTGTGGAGAAGTGGTCAACATGGATCAACAAGAACAGTCCAACCCATCAGGGTGCCCTTGGAGACTACGAGAAAATGACTGACGCAGAGAAGGCGGTGTTTTGTCCTGGTGGAAACATCACAACAGCAGAGTGTCGCGCAGTCAGTGGAGACATTCCCAGCTATAGTTCTGGGGAAATCTTAACATGTTACCAAGATCAGGGACTTGTGTGTAACAATGCGGATAACTACCCCATGACCTGCTCCGACTACAAAGCCAGGTTCTTCTGTGGATGTCCAGGTGTGTGAGCTTGTACCAGTAACTTCCATCAAGTTTTAAAAGGGCTCTGAAATTTAATCAACAAGCACAGTGTGCAAGATATACTAAAATTGCAATTGGACTTTGTAGTGCATTTAACATGAATGCACTGTGGAGATTTACATGGATATTTATTAAATCTTGATTGTTCATCATCTAAAACCAATGTTCACCACCATATACTGTTCCCTTACAACGGAGGGATAATAACCCGTTCCCTCATTAGTATATTTGATGGTTTGGCTGTGTGTGCCAGACCCTAATCCAATATTCATCAGATTTGTGAGAATGATATCTTGCATAAAGATATTGGTTCCTATTGGGTTTTAAGGTTTCATATGAAAGGTCAATGGCTGAATCAAAACTGGTTGTCAGATTTAAGCTTTATTGAGTATCTAAACCTTGTCACACTTCAAGATGTTGATCACGTAGACATTTTTGTTACGGTTTTGAAGGTGAGATATAGAAAGCTAAAGTCAATGCTAAGGAATTTCCAGTGTACTAGATATCGGACATCATTTGCTTTCATAAAAAAAGAGGTCTTGTACAATGATCGAAATTCCTTTTCGTTTTCAAGGTCAGATTAAAGAATTTAAGGTTACTGAACTCATGGGTGCTGTATTGCACAAAAATGTTGTGTTTATTGATTTATAGGTAAATGACAGGTCAAGGTCATAGGATAGCATGCCAAGTTGTTAGGAGATTTTCCCATGGACTTTTGGACCCCTTGATATCAACCAAATTACAATTCATAATCTTATGCCATTACATTAAAAAAAAAAACAATGCTTATGTTATTCTATAGTCACATATCAAACGATTAGTAAAGAACATGAAGTTCTGCTGATAAATTTTCAATGTCATGAAGATAAAAAATTTTCAAAAATCTTTTTTAGGTACACCTGCACCATCTAGTACTGATGCTAATGCGAAAACAACTGGCATTCAACCAACTAAACCAGGTGGCCACGACATGCACGCATCCACAACCCCACCTCCCATACCCTGTGTGGGCGGCTGGTCGGCTTGGATCAACCACAACAACCCCGCTAGTGGAACTGGTGACTTTGAACAGCTGACTGACGCTGAAAAACTACAGCTGTGTTCTGGAGGCAACATTACAAATGCGGAATGTCGCGTAGTGGATGGAGACATCCCGAGCTACAGCTCCGGAGAAGTGGCCGAGTGTTCAGCAGAAAGAGGCTTCACATGTAACAATGCTGACAACTTCCCTATACCCTGCTCAGATTACAAGGCCAGGTTCTACTGCCAGTGTCCAGGTACAAAATTTTAAATGACATTTTAATTATTAATGACATTTTAATTATTAATGACATTTTGATTATTAATGATATTTTAACTATTGTGTAGGAGAGAATTTGAGAAGAAGAAGAATAATGATAAGTGCGTTTCCAAGTAATCTCTAAATGTATTTCAATGAAGTGAAGATACAAGTATTTTGGTTTCAGCATAAAGTTTTGTCAAAGTCTAATTAGAATTTTCGTGTTGTCAAGGTCGCTTGGAAAGTCAGATGGAAATTTTATTCCAGCTGTCCTGTTTTACTTTTATTAGTATGTAATTCCCAAAGTCCATAACACTATATGTGTCGTAATCTTGAATCACGGTCGTTTTAGAGTGCTTGGAAGGTAACATTTGAAAAAATTCTGAGTTTTCTATGGTAGAAGGATGTGTTTCAGGTTTTGATCTTGGTAATAATAAGGTCAAAGTCTCCGAACACTAATATGTAGAAATTTGTATGGATTGGCTTCAAAAATGTTAGTGTACTATTGTGTGCTGCTAGCTAAAGTTTGTTATATTCCAGAATTAAGGTCATAATGAAAAGGTCAATGAAATATGGAAACAATGGTCAGGATATAAGGAGACCCAGTGGAATGATCGACTCCCCATTAATAAAACTTTCATGTCACCAAGGTCAAATCACGGATTGGTTAGTGTCCAAAATAGGTCTTCTCACTTGTTTCAACTCTTACAGTATCACAAACTGCACTGTATGTTTTCTGTGGGTGTAAACATAAACACCACATTTAAACAGAGTTATCTTTCTTCCAAAATTGTGCAGACGCATTTGAGTGAAAATTTTGTTACTGAAAATTTGATGGCACGATACCAAACCAATAAAATGAGCCAAAATTATCAGGTTGCAGGGGGAAAAAAACCTATCTGGTAACTAGAAATGTGAATTTTAACTTTCATTTTAATAAAAATGGTTGTTAGATGGAGTTTGAAAATCATCAGATCCACGTTTTAATTTGTGTTGTTTACTGTTGCAGCCCCTGTCACTGCTGCCAACAGCAAGACAACAGTTCATGTTCCCACCAAGCCAGACAATGGTCACAATGCTCAGACCACCAGTAAGACCCCACCTCCCATACCCTGTGTGGGCGGCTGGTCGGCTTGGATCAATCACAACAACCCTGCTAGTGGAACTGGCGACTTTGAACAGCTGACTGACGCTGAAAAACTACAGCTGTGTTTTGGAGGCAACATTACAAATGCGGAATGTCGCGTAGTGGATGGAGACATCCCGAGCTACAGCTCCGGAGAAGTGGCCGAGTGTTCGGCAGACAGAGGCTTCACATGTAACAATGCTGACAACTTCCCTATACCCTGCTCAGACTACAAGGCCAGGTTCTACTGCCAGTGTCCAGGTACAAAATTATTAATGACATTTTGATTATTATTGGAAACAATGGTCAGGATATAAGGAGACCCTGTAGAATAACTCTCCAGTACAATTTTGATGTCACTAAGGTCAAAATCAAGTATTAGATAATGTCTAAAGTAGATCAACACTATCTTAGTATACTGCGCAACATTTTTATTTTTTTTTATTCTGTGGGCACATTTAAACTTCGTCAATTTTCTGGCTCATAGTTATACAAATCATTTCATTTATGACAAGGCCTTGTAATACAAACATCAAGTTACTTTTAAGAAATATCTCGCACAAGTTAGTTTTTGTCACTTGAGTTACCTTTCTTTGTTCTCATTTGCTCCTGTTGTTCACCAGATTACTTGATTGTGAATTCGGATATGTTATTAGTTACTTACTAGAATTTACATGCATATTTTGGTCCCCCCCCCCCCCCACACACACACTTCACTCCACATGCACCACAGAATTTTGCTGGTGTACCAAGACAAAAATAAATGTTTGTTTATTTAAATGCAAGCTTGCTTAATCCAATGAAAAGTATTGAAAGTCTCTTCAGAAAATTGCAGAAAATTATTTATATGTCGATTAAAAATTTGCCCCAAAATGTATAAAACGTCTTAAAGTAACAAGTATGATACTACTGGTCTACACCAGCTACATGGCTGTTTTCATTTTGATTAAATTTTCAAATGTACTGCAACTTCTTTAACATCATGGAATCCCAGAATGCAATATATATGTACATTGGTAGGAAATACAAAAGATTGAAGATTTCGGACAAAATCAATGATCTAGTACGATTGGAAAAGAGTGGTAGTGCGTTATTTTAAAATATTGTTGTGTGTTTAAAGTTTTTGTTTGTTTATTGTTTTCCGCCACACTCAACAATTTTTCAGTTATCTGGTTGCGTCTGGTTTTTATTGGTGGAAGAGAGAACCCAGATACAATATACCTGGGAAAAGACCATCAACCTTCCGAAAGTAAACTGGCAAACTTTCTCACTGTGATTTTGAGCATGATGCTCTAACCACTTGGCCCCCTGTGTTTAAAGTAACTTACTTGTGTTGTTTTTCTGATAACATGTTTGCATAATTATGCTCTTGACTTATGAAATTCAAAAATTTAATAATTAATAAGCAATGAAGGTTTAATTACTACTCTGTAAAATGTTTTACTATTGTCAGAAAGAACTAACTAAAGAACAGTTGTTTATTTACCAGCCATTTGGCACAAATACAACATTTATACAGAGTTATCTTTCCTGCGAAAATTTGCAGACACATTTGAGTGAAAATTCAGGTATTGAAAATATGATGGCTCAGTTGATACTATCAATTTAACTGACAAAATGAGCCCAAATTATCAGATCATGGGGGAAAAAATCTGTATGGTAACTGGAAATGAAATTTGACCTTCATTTTAATAAAATTGGTCATCAGATGAAGTTTGAAAAACATCAGATCCATATTCAGTTGTTTTTTATTTCCTTTGTCTAATGCTGCAGCCCTTGTCACTGATTCCATCAGCATGACAACAAAGCTTGTTCCCACCCAGCCAGACAATGGTCACAATGTCCAAGTCACCACTACTAAAGCCCCATCCCCCATAGCCTGTGTGGGCGGCTGGTCGGCTTGGATCAACCACAACAACCCTGCTAGTGGTACTGGCGATTTTGAACAGCTTACTGACGCTGAAAAACTACAGCTGTGTTCTGGAGGCAACATTACAAATGCGGAATGTCGCGTAGTGGATGGAGACATCCCGAGCTACAGCTCCGGAGAAGTGGCCGAGTGTTCGGCAGACAGAGGCTTCACATGTAACAATGCTGACAACTTCCCTATACCCTGCTCAGACTACAAGGCCAGGTTCTACTGCCAGTGTCCAGGTACAGTGGCTAGGGAGAGATACAGGCAGGTTGGGGACTCAGTCGGGAGGGACTGGCGGGGGGGGGGGGGGGGGGGGGAGGGGGGGGGCGGGACGGGGGGATGTAATGGAGCAGGACAGAAGTTGGAAGTGGAACAGAGACTTGAGGTGGGACAGAGGGACTGGGGCAGGACAAAGGTTGGTAGGAGATGGGAAGTCTTTGAGCTGTGTGATATCATTTAAATGCTTGTGAGACTTAAAATTGTTCATAATTATGTTCATAGCAGTATTGTAAAACTCTCCTTTCTTGTCTCTGTTTATGAAATTTTGTATTTAAATTGACAACAGTTAAACAGAGTGGAACTGCAGCTCTTCATGGTGGCACTACCCACGAAGTTCTAACAGACTCCAGTGGTCACCCTGTGGTATCCACAACCCCCACAGCACCACCACAACACAAGGCCTGCAGAACAGGCTTCACTGACTGGATCAACAGAGACAAACCATACACTGGTAATGGAGATCACGAAGCCTTGACCGACACAGAAAAGGCTGACCAATGTCCAGGAGGAACAATGACCCGAGTGGAATGTTACGCAGAAGCTGGAGATATTCCATCCTACAGCTCAGGAGAAATTTTAACCTGCGACACAGCTACGGGCCTGACCTGTAACAATGCCGATAATGTCCCAGTTACCTGTACAGATTACAAGATCCGTTACTACTGCCAATGTCCAGGTATACACCAATGTGTTCCAGGGCAGTATTTACACAATGTAACAATGTGTCACAAGATTGGAATAAAAAAAAGGGTTTATATGAGGCATTGTTAAATGATCAGGAATTTTGATGCTCTACGATTGGTCCAGATGATCTCATTTTGGTGTGTACCTCAGAATGAGTTCACCTCAGAATAAACTTTGGGAGGTTTGTTCACTGGGAATTTCCTCTTGACCAGCCATAGATTGACCAATAATTTTATTGACCAATTAAATTGCATTTTTTAATCCATGTATCATTAAGTCCAAATCGTTTGTAAACATTAGTAAAATGGCAGGTTCAGTTAAGTGTAGAAAATCCACAAACCAGTACATATTGTTAAATATTAAATCTAGAAACGATTTTAACTGTTAAAATATTGTTATAATTTGTTATAATGCATATGTTTTTATTTGTTGAAAGAATAACAAAAAATATTGTGAAAACTTGTCAAATTCCTGATCATTAATTACATCAGTCATTGACTTTTGATTCGACCTTCAGCTTTGGTCAAACAATGCCTGCCCAGGACAGTAGATCACTAGTAAGCCCAAAATGAGAAAGTCAGTGATCATGTAGTATGAAGTGTTTCAGTTTGTTTGTTTGTTTGTTTGTTTTACGTCCCGTCGAGAATTTTTCACTCATATTGAGACATCGAAGTGTTTCAAGTTACACATGTATGTTGAAAAAAAAAGCTATTATCCAGGCACTTGTGAGATGTATAAAAATTGTTTAGAATGGATCAGTGAGGTCTTGTATTCATTTTTGAATTGTGCTCATTATTTGTTACAGACAATGGTAGTGGTGGCTCTACAGCTGCTCCTGTCACCATAACAACTGCTGCCCCAGCTCAGTGTCAGACAAAATGGTCATCTTGGATAAACACAGATAATCCATCATCCGACGGAATGGAGTATGAACACTGGACAGCTGTACAGAAGCTGCAGTTCTGTCCTGGTATGGTCATCTTAATTATGTCATCAAATGTCTTTGTCATGTGTGTCCCTGCCCCATTTTTCTCACTTAAGGTTATTATTTATTATGTGTAACCAAGTCATATATTGTAAGTAGCAATTTCTGCAATTGCAAATTCATAGTATGGGGTTCTAACTTTTTTTTCTTTACAATTTCTTCCTTTTTTTCTTACGATAATGATGTATATATAAATCAGTGAGCATAGTTTATAAACAACAGGAAAACTTGTTTGCCTTGTTTTACACATGTGCAAATATTATAGAATTGTAAAATGTGTACAAATACAGAATTACAAAATGTGTACAAATACAGAATTACAAAATGTGTACAAATACAGAATTACAAAATGTGTACAAATACAGAATTACAAAATGTGTACAATGTTGAGAAAAGAAAAATTATATTTGGGAAATATTTCCTCGTTAAATCTTCAAACATTTTATGTCTTGTTTTGCAATTGTTACTTTTGAATTTTCGATATTAGGTGGACGGGTCGACAAGATAGAGTGTGTCACAGTTGATGGCGACATTCCATCATACAGCTCGGGAGAGATGTTGACGTGCTACCCTGACAGCGGACTCATCTGTAGAAATGCAGACAACTTCCCAGTGGACTGCCAGAATTACAAGATCCGTTATCACTGTCAATGTTGTAAGTATTAACACACATACACCCTTCCACTGCATATGCAAGAAAACTTCTAGGGTAATGATCTGTGTGTGTAGCTTAAATGTATTGTATTAAGGTGAAGGATTGTCATAATAATGAGTGAGCACTGCCATTATTAGTCCCCTACCAGCTTTGTTACACTCTGTTAGCATCTCAAGTGTACGTCTCACTGAGAGCTTCTTTGTATTGGAAATACAGCATTTATGCTAATGACATGAAATTCCCTGTAATTAAACATTATTTCACCTTTGACTCAAGAATTTTCATTTACGTGTGTAATGGTAAGTATATTTCAGATTGTATAAATGCTTGATAATGTTTCAATGTAAAATCAAATTTGATTACAGCAGCACCAGTGCCAGGGAAAAACCAAAGAACCACTCCAAGTGGTAACCAGTCTCCCACCACCAAGGAACCGGCCACCCACATTCCCACAGCCTGTAAAGCTCCAATGGGAATGGAGGGCAAACAGATCAGAGATGAAATGATCACCGCCTCGAGTTTCCGTGATGCCAGCAGCAGCCCAGAGAGAGCTCGGCTCAACTCAAATGGATTCTGGATGCCAGCTACAGACAGAAAGTCAGAGTATCTACAGATTGACTTCCTTCAACAGGCCTACTTGACAGGAATCACCACTCAGGGTCGTCCAAATGCCCCAACCTATGTCACTTCTTACAAACTACAGTTTTCCACAGATGGGATTAATTGGAACACGTACCAGGAATCAGGGGCAGAAAAGGTAGTTAAGGACTTGAAAGATTGCTAAAAACATTAATACTTAAACATTATATGTCTAGTAAATGAAAATGCAAAAATCTACATCTTTGTAAAATATTATATTTTATATTGAAGATTTTCAGTGGAAACTTTGACTCATCTACCCCTGTGACATATTACTTCACCAGTCCTCTTCACACCCAATTCCTACGTATCCTTCCACAGACATGGCAAGGAAAAATAGCTCTAAGGCTTGAAGTCATTGGTTGCCCCATGATTTATCCTAGTAAGCCTCCAATTCATTGCTTCAGAATTCCTTACTTAAGTGGCAATTCAAAACCAAATACAACAATATGAATTGTAGGAATCTCAAGTACATATAGATTAAAAGAATGAATTTAACTTGTAGCTACGACCCTACCCCCAACTCCCAAGCCTACAATAGTAGCAGCAACACCTGCCCTAAAACCAGGAGTCACTTCCACCATCAGTAAGTCAACAGCTCACTTGTCCTTTTTTTCATTGTAATCAAGAAGCAATTTGATCATATATATATATATATATATATATATATATATATATATATATATATATATATCCAGATTTTATTTCAAATCTATACAAAGCAGTTAATCTTAGCATGTGGATTAACATGTCAATTCTGAATTATCTATGTAATTATAACTTTGTACAGGAGAGTCATGCATCGAATATGACACCTGGGTTAATGTTGGTCACAACACACCTGGGGGTACAGGTGACAGAGAACCCATTGACAAAGTGAAGGAGCTGTCCCTCCACTGCCAGAGGCCACTCAGGATCCAGTGTCAGACGGTAGGGGGCATTGACTATGACCAGACTGGACAGATAGTTAGCTGTAATCTGTGGGAGGGGCTGACCTGTAATAACATGGACCAGTTTGATCCCACCGGCTGCATGGACTACAGGGTCCGACTTGGATGTCTGAAACAGACCCCTGAATGTGGTATGTAGTTACACACGCACACACACACACACAGACACACACACAGTCTTCATCCTCACACCCACCCTATTCCCATGTGGTATATAATTTTAAACACAATTTTAATGCAAGAGTGCATCAGATGTGTTTTAGTTATTTAATGCAAATTAAGCTCAATTTATATTGGAGACTTGGATAAGTTATCTGTTGATTAAGCATAGTTGATTTCAGTTCTTCTAAATCATCACATTAATTTCAGTATTACATGCATTCACTGTAAGACTAGTATACATGTATATCGTATTTGTTAAATGTTGCTAAAACATACTATCACCATTGAGTGTTGTCTGTATATTGTGTCTCCACAGTGACTCTAAATTTTAAAATGTGGATCATGTGATTAATTTTTTCAGTCCCACCAACTCCCGACACACACTTGCACAAGACAGTGGTGCCTGCACTGAATCCTTCCGTGATTCCTTGCTATGAAGGACTGGACACCTCCCAGTGTCCTAACTGCTCAACAGGACTGTACTGTGATGGAATGCAATGTGTCAGAAAGGCTGACTGTACCTGTCGGTACAAGAACAAAATCATTGGGGTAGGTCTCTCTCAGTACTATAGAATAACCAGCAGGGTAGGTCTCTCTCAGTACTATAGAATAACCAGCAGATTAGGTCTCTCTCAGTACTATAGAATAACCAGCAGGGTAGTTCTCTCTCAGTACTATAAAATAACCAGCAGGGTAGTTCTCTCTCAGTACTATAGAATAACCAGCAGGGTAGGTCTCTCTCAGTACTATAGAATAACCAGCAGATTAGGTCTCTCTCAGTACTATAGAATAACCAGCAGGGTAGTTCTCTCTCAGTACTATAAAATAACCAGCAGGGTAGTTCTCTCTCAGTACTATAGAATAACCAGCAGGGTAGTTCTCTCTCAGTACTATAGAATAACCAGCAGATTAGGTCTCTCTCAGTACTATAGAATAACCAGCAGGGTAGTTCTCTCTCAGTACTATAAAATAACCAGCAGGGTAGTTCTCTCTCAGTACTATAGAATAACCAGCAGGGTAGTTCTCTCTCAGTACTATAGAAAACCAGCAGGGTAGGTCTCTCTCAGTACTATAAAATAACCAGCAGATTAGGTCTCTCTCAGTACTATAGAATAACCAGCAGATTAGGTCTCTCTCAGTACTATAAAATAACCAGCAGGGTAGTTCTCTCTCAGTACTATAGAATAACCAGCAGGGTAGGTCTCTCTCAGTACTATAGAATAACCAGCAGGGTAGTTCTCTCTCAGTACTATAGAATAACCAGCAGGGTAGTTCTCTCTCAGTACTATAAAATAACCAGCAGGGTAGGTCTCTCTCAGTACTATAGAATAACCAGCAGGGTAGTTCTCTCTCAGTACTATAGAAGAACCAGCAGGGTAGTTCTCTCTCAGTACTATAGAATAACCAGCAGGGTAGTTCTCTCTCAGTACTATAGAATAACCAGCAGGGTAGGTCTCTCTCAGTACTATAGAATAACCAGCAGGGTAGTTCTCTCTTGCTACAATAGTATAAATAGCTGGGTAGGTGCATGAGCTGTCAGACAGTACATAAATACTGTAGAAGCCAAACAAAATCACTCGGAGGGGAGAATTTTTTTAATGTTTAAGTTTCTGTCTACTGATTTGGGAATGTTAATGCTGGTTTAATGGAATATACAAGTAGCAACATGTAAAGTGAAACTGGTAAAAGAATTGTTTATGACATTAAACTAGCATAACCATCTCAAATCTGAAGACAAAGAGTATTTATTCTCATTGTAATACAGCCATAAGGGTTTCACTTGATGCCTAATAATGTCTTATTTCATTGTCTTTTTGCTTTCTATTTTGATAAAAATACATTTATTATTGAAATGACATTTTGTTGCCTCACAGTACGATATCACATTGTGACAGTAGAAAACCTCCTATCTTCTCAATGCTTGTTAAACTGCCTCAAACTGTATTGCATTAGCCAATCAAAATGCACATCATGAAGAACTATGCATTTATTAAAAAAAATATTATCTGAATAAAATCAGTTAACAAGATTATTGATATGTTTTAATGGGATAGCTGAGACACATGCATGTTAGAGTTGTACGGTTTTTGGCAATCTTAATTATACCATGATGTATTTGTGATTGTAAGTTTCGGATATTGTTAAACAACATTATTTGAGATGTGTGTTGTTTCATTGTAGAAATCTGACATTATTACCACGGATACATGCGAGACCTGTCAATGTTACAGTGGAGAACTCCGATGTGTTCCAAAAGGCTGCCCGGCTTGTGCCAGTGTGAGTATGAATATATATCCAGAAAGTCAGGTCATTCTTGAGATAGGTGACCTAACAGTGGAATAAAATGAGATCCTTATCAAGGTTTTATTAAAGGGAAAGAGATATATATGCACGATGGCTATAATGATCATATCTGTATTATATTTCTAATCTCTGTTGAAGAGGTACATGTAGATATTTTTGGTCGTATTAGTAAACACGGTTATGTGTTTTTGAGGAAACGACTACATACAATTCAAATCTACAAAAAAATAAAAAAAATACACCAAAAAAAGTTATTTTTATGGGCAAGAGGGCAGTAAATTTGGGAGCTACCTGCAGGTGAGATTTGTGTTGATAAGCCACTTTCTAGATGGTTGGATACAAAGAGGGTTTCTGTACTGGTATAAATTATGTTGGAATGTGAAAACAATATATCTGTTTTTCTTTATTCTCTCAAAGTTAATGTATATACAGTATATTGCTGTGCTTTCATATATGTGTGTTATGCATGTCCACATTTCCAAGCTTCAGTCTTATACTTGCAATGGAGAAGGCAAATAGAGAGGAAGATGTCAAATGATTTGGGTTCAAGGGTCATATGTCAAGGTCAATTTGCTAGGAGATTCTTGATTTGGGTTCAAGGGTCATATGTCAAGGTCAATTTGCTAGGAGATTCTTGATTTGTAATATCTTTGTTAATATCATGAACTTTTAAAAAAGATTCCTTAATACAAGGATCTGCAATTTTCTTAATGTATAGGGTGAAACAAAAGTTGTCAATATGACAAGCTGTACCTGTTCCTGCAAATCTTGTGGTGTCAGTGAATTCCAATGTGGAAATGGACAATGTATTCCAGCATCCTCTAAATGTGATGGCGTCATTGACTGTGACACAGATGAAGTTGGATGCCGTAAGTGATTTTGTACCACTGTTCTGAGTTAATGTGATTAACATATCAATCAAGTACAAATGAAAAGACTGGACATTTCTTATTTCAGTGGTAAAGCCCCATTTTACTCCTCCCATCATTCCAACCCTCACTCCAGTTCCTGGTTCTCATGCTGTACCAATCCACCAGTCAACACCCTATCACGACGGCCATCAGACGCACAGCAAAAATCCAAGTAAGTGAAACCTACAACCCCTCACCGTATTATCCTTAAAAGGACAGTTTTCATTCTTCTATCACAAAAACCAATTAAGATGAAATACCTTTTAAAAAGACAAAGTTTATCAAGTCATTGTTGAAAAAAAGTAGCCTTTAATATGAATCATTTATCGAGAAAAGCAGTAGTTGTATATTAGTACGTACAGCGGTGTATCCTTACCACAAACTGTTGATAAATCAAACTGAATTTCCTTTCTCTATATATACTAGTCTTCCTAGTGTGTTTGATATAGGAAAGGAAGAAGTAAAGGAAATTCTAGTAATGATTTCCTCAAGCAAGGTGGAGTTAATGGCATTTCCTGGAATAACTTGGTTGAAAAAGTGTTAGGTACTTTGTGTGAATGAGTAGTACTTAGTCAAGGAATGGATTGATGGGGGGGGGGGGGGGGGGGAGTGAAGGGAAAGGGGTCATTTTTTGGACAATTAGGGTACTATTAAAGAAAGAAAATCAGCATCTGTACTAAAGGAATTTGATATGTCGTTTAGCATGTCATGCTCGCTGGTCGGGCTGGATGAACACCCACCATCCCGGAGATCCAGGATTCAATGGGGATCATGAACCCTCCGCCGCCGAATTCACAAAGAACTACCACTTCTGTAGTAGTGGCACCATCACAAAAGTGGAGTGTTACTCCGTGACAATGGATGCTCCTGCAGAGTCCTCGGGAGAAATCCTCACCTGTTCACCAGAGAGAGGGCTCATGTGTTATGATTCAGATAACTTCCCCATTCCATGTGGCGATTATAAGATCCGATATTATTGTGAATGTGGTATGTATAGCCATTGAAGATCAATAAAGATATGCAACATGTTGTTTGGATTACTAAATCATTTGTGTATAATTCTAGGACTTAGAAAGTTGTTCGTAGTGACATAAAATTTTGTAAATCAAGGATTATGATAAATCGTTAAGATTACTGTGGTATGATAATTGTTTTCATTAAATGATTTGCCCATTTCAGCCAATGCACCAGTTGTTTCCCCTGTCACCACAACAACTGCTCCTCAGCCTTGTAAGTGAACACAACTTCATTTCAGCAAAATTTATTCAGACTTGCATGCTAAATGTGGGACCTCTACTGCTCTTACAATTTGTTAATCAATCTTTCAAAATTTTTTGATATGCACAAAATGTCATCAAAGTTCTTTTACCTATGGGTACAAACTTCATGTTCAGTATTTAAATGGATCATGGTGGGATAAAGACACATAAATTTAGAGAACAAAGGTGAAGGTCACAAGAACCGAGGTGACCCCAGTGTGGATAAATGAGGTGTCTGTTTTATAAATTTAAAGATTTTCCAATTTTTTTCTGAAAAAAACACAACATAAAATGAATTTGAGCAATTTTCATCTCCCTGATCATTCTGTCATGTCTCTGGAAGTTTCTTCATTTCTAAGTCTTAAGCCTTCAAATCTAGTGATATGTTTCTGTTTATAGCTTGTGATTCAGTCCACTGTCAGGCATTGGTCAAACCTCCCATGATGCCTGGGGAAGTTGCCCGCATTGTGAAGACGGCTGATGGCTGTTGCGATAAATACGAGGTGGTGTGTAAACCGGAGACTTGTACCATTCAACCTCACACCTGTACTCCACCCCAGCTAATGAAGACCATCAACCCAGGGGAGTGCTGCCCAACGTTTAGATGTGGTAGGTGTCGGGTCCGACTGAGAGACATAGATAGTGGGGATAAATGAATGAAGATTGGAAGGGAGAAGGAGTATGGGAAAAATGATAGAAAAATGGGGATTCAAGAATTAAGAGGGTGGGAGTATCGATGAGCCACTGAGCATTTTGACAAGTGGCTTCAAATTTCTTTTTGTTACTGATAAACTTAAAATGCATGTATTGTAAATGAAGTGTTTTTGAGATATAATTTTTTGTGATTTTGGCAAATGATTCATTTATTCTGCAAGAAATTCAAGATTTCGTAAATTGAAATCATAAAAACTCTTTCGATATACATTGCCACTCAAACCACAAAAAAAATGGTGTTTTTTAGGTATAGGGATTTATTTATTATTATGCAGAGTCATAGGAATTTTAAATTGCTTTACTTTTCTGTATTTGTGTTGTGAACGTACCTTATAAGATTAAATCTGGTTTGTAGACTGCCCAGCAGTGTGTCCGACACCAGTGAAACCGACATGTGAAGCTGTAAGTAAATTATCCAGTCCTTATTAGTGAACCATTTTACAATAGTTTATAAGGACAATACATAACACCTGAGAAAATTATAACGAATGGAAAGTGGAGGTGAAATTGAAAACTAAAATTTTACTTTATTTAGTGAAAAAATGCCATTTTTAGTAAAAATGAGACAAAAAAATATAAAAGTTCTGAGAGATTCAAACTCGCAATCAGCAGGTTGACTTACTGAGATAAGCCATCAATTAGGCAATGGAAATATATTGCTGAAATTTATTTTTACATTATAATTGTCAAAACTATTAAAAATATAAATTGTAAAAATATTTTTTTAAATTTCACCTGTCTTGTTACATGTATCTCCGTGTGTAAATGTGTATGGCTGGTAATTTGTAGATAATGCATTCGAGGAACATTAGGAGGTTTTTGTTTTTTGGGGTTTTTATTTTTTATTTTACTTATCACATGTAATGTTTTCACTCCTAAAACGTTTGTGTATTACACTTCATTAAGTAATTCTTCCCCACTGTTGATTCAAATTTCAATTGTATGTATTCATGCATAAATCTCAATTTAGAAAAATACTATCAGTCAATAGTAGAAAATCAGACGCAACATTGAATTTTAAAAAAAATGTTAAAAACTCTGTAATAATTGTATTATAATACAACTATCAGTACTGTACAATGTAATTAACTAAAATTGTCTTTGGATCACTACTTTCTAAATTTAAAGTAGCATTGAAATTATTTTCAGGGAAAAGTTGCAGTTGCCGTAGATACCACTTGCAGCTGTACAAGTTACACGTGTGGTGAGTTCTGTTTAACCTCCATTGCCAGAAATTTCAATGATCCCAGTCCATGAAACATCCTTAATCTACAAAATTACAAAACATCTGTGAATTGATTCATTCTGATAATGTTATCTGTCAAACTAGCTCATTTTCTCCCTAACAGAGTTGTGTTTCATTACATATAATAGTAAAAACCTGTCTGATCAGACAAGTGGATTGTATTGAAGTATGCACTGAGCGAGGGTTATGGAACATGATAATACATTATTAATGGATTACTTAACCAGTGGTTTCTGTTTTCAGTGAGTCGTGTTACCTTAGACTATGGACCACCAAAGTGCTGGTATCGACATTCAAATGGCACCAACCTTTCCTTCAAGGTACACCATTTTTAGATGAGAAAAATTTATGTTGGTTAAATGGTTAGGCAGAAGTAATAAATGAAGCCTGGACATTACATGGTAGGGGTCATTTTGGACCTGTACATAGCAACTAAAAATATTGACCAGTATTAACTGAAAAGGACAAAATGCAATGGACCAGGCTAGCTAGGGATTCAAACCCAGGCCCCCTGAATCTGACACCAGTGATCGAACACATCTGACTGCTACAAGTGCAGAGTAGTGATGCAGTGTTCAAACACACAAGGATTGATCGATTGATTGTTTTCCGCCACACTCAACAATTTTTCAGTTATCTGATGGCGTCCAGTTTTTGTAGGTGGAGGAGAGAACCCAGATACAATGTATCCGGGAGGAGACCACTGACCTTCCAAAAGTAAACTGGCAAACTTTCTCACATACATTGACGCAAGCGGGATTCTAACCCGCGTCGACTAGAGGTGATTTTGAGCGCAATGCTTTAACCACTCGGCCACGAAGGCCTACAAGGAAATTTGATTTTCTAAAGTTGGCTTGTGACAATATACAACTGACAGCTGAACATTGATGTATTTTAAAACATTGCATAGTGTGACTATCTTGCTGTACTTGTTTTCAGGTGAATGAAACTTGGAATGATGGAGCCTGTAAATCCTGTGTGTGTGAGAGTCGAATGGGAGGAACCGTGGAGACAGTATGTCACACAGAGAGGTGTAAAGCCTGCCTGCTGGTGAGTATTAAAGACGTGAGATGTACGAGAGTCCAATGGGAGGAACTGTGAAGACAATATTGTACATAGAGATCAAGATGTAATGCCTGCCCACTGGCGAGATTAAACAAAGGAGATATATACATTTGAATTGGAGGGACTATTGCCCTCTGGTAAATGTTAAACAAGGGAGATAAATATGTATGACAATAGAATGGGATGGACAGTAGAAACCAGGGTTGATTTGGTTGCATACTTTAATAGGGTTAAATATTTTCTCCCTCGCATAATACTCCAGCCAATCACATCTGTGGTTAGAGACTTGACTTGTGCACACTGTCATTATAAGAGCACCATATTGCTACCAAACTACTCTTTACCGAAGACAGGATTACTCAAGTAGAGGTCAGAGGTAGAAATGACATCACTTTAGTTGCAACTCTTTAAATATTGGTTGAATAACACCAGTAGTATCCTCCAAAAGTCATCCAGTGTGTCAACAGAGAGGTGAAAGGCCTGCCACCTAGTGAGTGGTATACAAGGGAGGGAAATGTGTGCAATAGTGTGAAGCACAGAAAAGTGTAAAATTTACAAGCTCTCTCTGGTGAGGAACAGAAATTTTGAATTCTGTTAGCTTGTTATATATGTTTGATATCATATTATGTCATTTATTTCTTTGTATAGGGCACAACATTAGACCACAGTGACCCCAATAGCTGCTGTGGAACATGTAAAGAAACAGGTTGTGTAGTGAATGGAAATGTGTACAGGGTGAGTATTAATCAGTGTAACATAAAACAGGAATTAGGTTCAGACTGTGTAGTGAATGGACATGTGTACAGGGTGAGTATTAATCAGTGTAACATAAAACAGGAATTAGGTTCAGACTGTGTAGTGAATGGACATGTGTGTAGGGTGAGTATTAATCAGTGTAACATAAAACAGGAATTAGGTTCAGACTGTGTAGTGAATGGACATGTGTGTAGGGTGAGTATTAATTAGTGTAACATAAAACAGGAATTAGGTTCAGACTGTGTAGTGAATGGACTTATTGTATGATTGAATTATATAATTGAAAAATTCGTAAGCTTTCTGATTAGCGGAGATCTAATAAACTAAACAAAATAGAGAATTATATTCAACTTCACGTGCCTTCAAGGTGAATATAAAATTTGATTTTTCCACCATTGGAGAAAAACTAAATTGGAAATTCCAAAATTGATATTATTGGTCATTAATTTTGATCATCCAATGAAAACGTGTGTTTATATCAGTTTTGATAGATGTAAACAAAGATGGCTGACCAGATATTGTTTTGTAAGCTCTAGCACCCAGTTTTGATGGTTGAAGTATTCAGTCATATAGTAAACAAACATGCACATTCCTATTAACTTTTGACTAGGTCTTGCAGTCTAGTTAAAAATAAAGATGGCTGACCAGGTATTATTTTGCAAGCTGAAAAAGTTAGTTTCTAATGGCAGACTGACAACTACATTATATGACAAGCATGATGACTTCAACTTTGCAATCATCAACTTTCTATATCTATGTAGTAATATACCACTTTCGCCTGCTTATGGTGTGTATATCTCCCAGTTGATTCGATACACGAGAGCATGCCATGCGTATGAGAATTTTTTAAAGCGAGGTCAACTACTGACAAAAAAGTTGATGTTGCAGGTCTATAACGAATCTCGTTTGAAGTCATCATTTTGCAAATTTTACGGTCGCTATAATGACCTTGCTTGTGATAACAAAGCGTCTCTGGGACATATGTGGTATTATTTGTTTCATACCCTTTGTTAGACTGTCATTTTTCATACTAACTTTGACTACGGGTAAACCCGTATACCTAATTTCGACTAAGGGCTCACGGCGAGTGTGACTGGCAAGCAGACGATGCTTACTCCTCCATGACACCTGATCCTACCTTCGCTTTGTCGGAGGTCCGTGTTGCTCTACACTCGAACTTGTATATGTCTTGGGGATTTATAATTACGATTAACACATTGTTAACTTCATCATTCAATATTTCAATGTTTTAAATTATTCAGCCATATAATAAAGCAATGATGGACATTTTCTTGGTCAATACAATGTTTTATCTACCCTCTAAGTACAATATTCACCTCATTGTACTTCTCAGATAGCTAAAGGCTTTATATTAATCTAAAAAATGTCAATAATTGAATAATGTAACATAAAATAGGAAGTGTTAGGCTGTGTTATAAAGAAGCATGTATAGGTGAGTACCACTCAATGCCTAGTGAAACTTTGCATTGTTTGTATCAAATGAGAGAAACCATCTGGTCATGATATTTCTGAAATAGGAAGACGGGAATGGCAACCACATAAGCAAATTTTATATACATATGTCCTTTGTCAACATTATCTTAGTTAAGCAATTTGACTTATTTCATCACAGGTTTTGTTGACATGTCATAATGTGATGTCTGTATTTCTGTAGGATGGCGAGTCAATTCCTGGTGCCATGAAATGCTACACAAAGACATGTTCAGCAAGTGCATTTGGCTTCCTTATAAAAGAGACACAGATACAGTGTTCTAGGGACAATCTCCCAGCATGCCAAGGGGTAGGCATTAATTGACTTTATGGATTCAAATTCTGTAATTAACAATCTTCAAAATGTATTTGTACCCCCAACCCCTCCTATCCCCAAAGGGTGTGAAGGAGATATCCTTTCTTCTGTCTGTTTATCCTTTTTGTCTTCAAATTAGTACTGTGGAATCAGATTTGGCGGTGCTCAATTTTCATGGACATTATGGTTAACTATATCCCAGGAATTTCGAACCACACTGTATTACACAACTTCATAATATTTTAATGAACAGAAACCATATTCTAACAAAACTCTTCAGCCTCAACATTCAACAAAAATTAGTCCCCCCATGAATTTTAAATGATTCCACAGTAACTTCATAACTTTTGAACTCAGCAAGATAGAGAGGTCGAAGTAAAAGCTTTGTGACTGACGAAAAACAGCTGAGATCATAATTTAAAGGTCAAATTTGACACAACTGACAACTGAATTTGGCCATGGTTGAGGGTATAGAGTTTCACAAAGTCTTTGATGGATAATATATTGTATATATGTGGGGCATGTTAATAAAGTAAAACTTTCTCAAGTTTAATCTAATTTTTATATTTTTTTTCTACACAGAACACAACAGAGTATGACCAAACAGGATGCTGTCCCATATGTGTTCTAAAACGTAAGTTTTATATATTTAGGTTACAAAAGTTGCTCACATGTTGCTTTGTGTTGGTTGTCATGCATTAACAAATGAACATTTTCAATTTCTTCTTGATAACTACCATTCCAATTTTGTACAAATTTGGTATAAAGCTTCTTTGTGACAAAGAGGATGTAAATTTTAGGACTCCTGTACCCCCAGGGCCTATAGGGTGGGCCTAAAACTACCAAAAATTGACCAATTTTCAAAAATCTTTTTGTATGACAAAAACAAGAAATGTATAAAGTCAATTGGTCTACAAGTTAAAAAGAATATATTCAATACACGATTCTAACTTGCCTTTGGACATTATAAAGCCTGCAGCTCACACTGTGGAAATTGCCCCAAGTGGACACGTCATTGTCCAAATATAAGAATTCTGAAAAACGCCATCATTTTCAAGCAAAAAACATGTATGGGTCATTCCAAATCGACACATTCTTACCTACTTGTGGGAACAGAGAACTTCAGCCTGTTTGTATATTTTGTCATGTAACTATACATCACATTCTTTTAGAATGTAGTGATTTTTCGCCCATATGAAACAGACTTTTTGATAATGT
The DNA here is from genome assembly GCA_024699665.1 of Ostrea denselamellosa. NCBI lineage: Eukaryota > Metazoa > Mollusca > Bivalvia > Ostreida > Ostreidae > Ostrea > Ostrea denselamellosa. The sequence goes on from JAMZEH010000053.1 coordinate 3,522,501, forward strand.
GCAATCAAGGCAACAATCTAAGATCTTCTCAAATCGGTGCACTCCAGTGTAACAATTAGAGAAGATCTGGTTTTAATTAGATTGTCAATGCAAAAACTTTTTACAAATACAGAGTGGCAATCGTATTATTTACACATATACAATTTTAACAAGAATGCGATCTGAATGCTTTTATAATAATCGATCTTACCTGTTTACATATTTTAACTTGTATTCGTCAGATTTTCAATAAAGAGTAGGCTAACTGGGAGCTGTCAGAGAAACTCAAAACCAATCATAATTTATTTACCTAACTTCCATAAAATGGCCGAAATATTGCCAAAATAGTGTGGAGCCCCAAAACTATCAATCAACCAAAAATCTTCTCTTCATTTGCACGTCTGTGAGAAAAACTAACTGCATGCTGTGAAATCATTTAAATTTGTGTGGGTTATGTACATTCTACGGTTTCATTGGAGTGCAATTTCATGAATATGGTTTTTGTACAGTGAAAAATTGCACATGAAACTGCATATTTTGACATTTTGGTTTGAAATTCACGGTGTATACAAATGAGAAATTGCCCCCCCCCCCCCCCCCCCATGGAATCTAATGATAATACAATTGTCACATACCACAGGAAGGCTTTATAAATTCCATGATCCCTGGGTAGAGGTTCGGACTCCAGGGGTGGGGCCGAACATGGCATATAGTGTTTATGTGTAAAAAATTTAAATAACATCTTCCTTAATGTTGATGATAGTAAATTGAAACTAAATAGATACTTAGATGGAGCATCTAAGAATTATGCATCATGAAGTGCTTCCGTTAAATAACCTCGTCAGTGTCCTATAGAATTAACATTTGTTTGCTTTTGGAAAAGTAATGCTTCTGTCTTGTAGGATGCATTTCATGTCATCATATTACATAAACAATATGATCTCATGCATGATGTTATCTTTATGTTGCTTTTTTTTTCAGCCACAAGTTCAAATTTAGTTGCTGCCCATTCCAACAGTTGCTTAACCTGTCAACCAACTCGTCAGTTTGGAAATGACGCATTAAGTATCGGATATTTCACTCTCACTGACGGTGATGTCAACTGCCAAAACAAAGAACCTATACTTGATCTCATGAAGTGCTCGGGACACTGTGAATCACAGGCCACATACACTACTGTCATGAAAGGCTTCACCAATAAATGCAACTGTTGCCAGCCAACACGAACTGTTACTAGGACTGCTAAACTCACATGTACTGACGGCTCCACTAGAACCAAATCGTACACCGTTCCTGAGGTGTGCGGATGTAGGGCATGTTCTGGTGGATCCTGATCGGACAATTAAATTCACTTCAGCGCAGTTTATGACCATTGTAGTTAACTTTTTTTACAGACATGTTTAACAAATTTATTATTGAATTTATCATGGAGAATATATCTTGTATGCCACTTTGTTGTTGTTTACCTTAAATCTCATGTTATTCAAATAAATGCAACCGTTACAAAATTTAAAATGTCGTAACTGTATTGCTGGTACTCGTTTATGGTATACGTTTGTAATTCCGAGACTAGAAGTCATGGCTGGCTGTACATATTCTGATACCTAGAGACTAGAAGTCATGGCTGGCTGTACATATTCTGATACCTAGAGACTAGAAGTCATGGCTGGCTGTACATATTCTGATACCTAGAGACTAGAAGTCATGGCTGGCTGTACATATTCTGATACCTAGAGACTAGAAGTCATGGCTGGCTGTACATATTCTGATACCTAGAGACTAGAAGTCATGGCTGGCTGTACATACTCTGATCCCTAGAGACTAGAAGTCATGACTGGCTGTACATATTCTGATACCTAGAGACTAGAAGTCATGACTGGCTGTACATATTCTGATACCTAGAGACTAGAAGTCATGACTGGCTGTACATATTCTGATACATAGAGACTAGAAGTCATGGCTGGCTGTACATATTCTGATATCTAGAGACTAGATTAATTGATTGTTTTACGTCCTGTTGAGAATTTTTCACTCATATTAAGACGTCACCAGCTGTAGGTGTAGACTTATGCTTAGTGCTAAGGACCATAGCAGTGGGGGTTCTTAAACGTGACAACGCCTACCGTGACAAGGGACCTCCGTTTTTAAGATCATATCCGAAAGACCTGTGATTCTCACTTGTAAATGATGAGCATTTGGCGAAGAAGCATTCACTACCTATTTTTACGTTTGAAGTGGCCATGGTACAAGCAGAGCTTGAACTCGCTACCTCCCGGTTACGAAGCGAATGCGCTAACAACTGAGCTACCGCGACCAGTCTAGAGACATTCTGATATCTAGAGACTAGAAGACGTTTACATATATGTACTATTATGTTCTGTATCTTTCTCATTAACCACCCTACAGCACTATATCCTTTGATTAAGACATTTCCAGTTTGATAATGTACAATAAATATATATATATATATATATATATATATATATTACATTATCAATTTGGAAGTGTCTTAAATACACATATATGTATATGTGCACCTGGTGCATCAAAATTGGTACAGTTTATGTGAGATATATATATATATATATATGGTATTGTAATTATCAAACTGGAAATGTCTTGATCATAGGATTGGTTCAGCTGGCAATGTTCTGTACATCATTTTGCTTCTTGTTGATTCCAGTATTGGTTGCCTTCATCCTTGGCAGATTCAGTCAAAGTTTCATTTTTGCAGCTCAGTGCCCAATATCCATTAAAGGAACTAACCACAAGAAAGTCAATGTGCGATTAATGGGAATGATTTGTTTGTTGTCACCACAACAGACAGTATTAAATTACAATCACAAATAAATGCTTCCTGTTGTAAATGCAACCAGATTGCTGTGCGACAATGGCATCAATCACTAATCCAAACGGTGTTGGTAAAGATTGTTCTACTTGTCTTCAAAGACAGTGTCTGGGTGATACAACCTGCAAGTAGTACTCTGCATCATAAGGACAAGACCTCGAGCACTGGTAAAAATTCAGTAGGACTAGTAAAATGTAGGTCAGCACTAGCCCGACTGGATTATTAAAATTTCTCTCAGTTGAAAACTTACAACTTTCTTAATGATTTTATCCCAGTTCATCTTTACCCAAATTTGGTTCTGTTTGTATGATATTTATTTGTCATTTCCAGACACTATATTTCAATAGCTTAAACACATGCAAGCACAGAAGAAGAAAAAGTTGAAGCGAAGAAATCTTTATCAGCATAAATGTATGCAGAAAATATCAAAAATCTAAATTATTGAAAAAATGTCATTTTATTTACCACATTTTCAAAAAGTGATCATCACTAGCCAAAAACATCTAGTTCAGACTAGTGTTGAAAACCTTTTGGCACATACTAGTTCTGTGCAGGTCTGTGAAAAACGAACAAATTTCTCACTTCTTTGAACATGACTTTAATTATTAAAATACATACAAATATGCAAGGAAAGATGAATACAATTCATCTTGAAAGTTTGCATAAACATAAACACTGTATATACTAAATAAAATGAAAGATAAAAAAGTTTCACTCTCATTCATACCACAAAAATTTGAACTCTGAAAGGGCTTTCCCTTGCACACTTCCACTTAAAAACTTTCAAAGAATGTCTGTGTTTTTCTCTGTATATTTGTATTTCTTCATGATTGCACACAATATTTTAAGTCTGAAAACAAAGAAAATAGAAAATAATTGTAAACATATATTATGATAGGGTGTAACAAGAGGTCTTCTAAGACCTAAGAAATCTTGATATTTCCCCTGTACCAATTGTATAAAATAACAGATTTCAACCCAAAAGGAAATCTTATATTCTACATGTAGTAAAAAAATAAAATCACCCTTCAGCCTTGCACTTTCATCATCTTCATCTTGGGCTGTTTACGCTTCAATTCCCTGCGGTTTTCTCGCTCCTGAAAATTTTTTCCACATTGTATTATCTACAGCTGCATGATAAACTTGCATTTCATATTAATGATACTTTAGGGCTAATTCAAACTGGTGGGACATCCCATGTAGCATGTAGGAAGACTTCACAGAAAAGTCTTAAGAAATGCTGAATGGACCAAGTACGACTTGGTGTTACTTGTGTTATAGGTACTGTACAATAGTGTATGAATAAAAGTTTTGTGGATCTTTGCTCTGTACAAAAATATCAGATGATGGAGAGAACTGTTGGTAACTATTGGTAACTGTTGTAACTATTGGTAACTCTTGTAACTATTGGTAACTGTTGTAACTATTGATAACTGTTATCATTAGTTACTATAACAGTTAATAACTATTGGTCATTGATTCTATTTATAACTGTATAAGTGTTGCTTTTACTATTTATAAGTGTCACAATTGGCAACTGTTACTTTTGGTAACTGTTATTATATATAAGAGTTACTATTAACTAACACTCATTGTAATGGGCACCGTTACAGATGTTCCCCCCAAGTAGGAAATGGTGTCAGTTGTTTCAGGACAGGTGATCTGGACTATAAGAAAACGTACAACATCTAAATATACAACTATTTTATAACGTTAACACCATTGCATAGTTAAACAAATTAGTTATCAACATTTAATAACCCACCAATCAAAATTCTGTGCACATGCATGCACGTATTGATTAGCAACTTAAACATGTCAGTCTGTTAAAAGTCTAAATAAACAACTACAACACCAATTTCAAAAACATTTCAATGACAAATAAGAAACTAACAGCGAGTAGAAGTTACAATCACCAGAAATAATGCACATGCATACACGCGCATGCGAGTGTATATCTGCACATCCAGTGATCTTACAATGTTGGTTTTAGTAGTGCGTACATATCATCTCAATATTGTTGAAAATGCCTTATTCATGAGTCACACACACACACACACACACACACACGCCAATCAAATTTGAGTGCACTTGCATGTGGGAAAGTGATTTTGGCAACACCAATGAGTAGAGAGTCAAAATTTCTATACAGTTCATTGAAATCCAACAATGTTATAGACAATATTTGAACTTAGACGTCAAAAATGATGATGCACACGCACTCATGCACATGCGAATTCAACGACGGAATTTTTGTTCACACCATTCAATAGACATTTAAATCATAAACCCACAACTAAGATTTCACTTCATTACAACTTTTAATTCAAAGGTTATGGCCATTTTAGTACCCAAAAATGAAAGAAAACCATTGCACGAGCATACACATGCACGTGAGTAAGAAACATCATTAATGTTGATGTCATTCGATAGGCATTTGATAGATATACTTAGAATATAAATTTCATTTCATTGGCATCAGTTATAAGAAAGTTATAGCAATTTCAATATCGGCCAATCAGAATTTAGCGCACATGCATATGCGTGTGACGAAGTGATTTTGACACTACCATTGAGTAGAGAGTCCCAATACATATCTGATACACAAATTTAAAAACCATTCATTCAAATCTAAAAATGTTATGGATCGATACTTGAATTTAGATGTCAAAAATGAAATTGCACTCGAGTGCCAATTCAACGATCAAATTTTTGTTCACACTACTCAACAGGCATTTGAATTATCAACCCACAACTCAATTTTCAGATCATTTTAACTTTTAATTTGAAAGTTATGGCCATTTTAGAACCAAAAAATGATGACAAAGCAATACATGTGCATATATGTGCACATGAGTAAGACTCAACATTGATGTTGATGCCATTCGATAGATAAACATACAGTATAAATTTGATGTTGTTTGCATCATTTACACAAAAGTTATGGCAATTTGAAAATTGGCCAATCAGAGTTTAGCACACATTCTCAAAAGTCATTTTACTATATATTTGCATTCAGAATACCAACATACATTCACAACCTAAGTTCCAAAAGATTTTAACAAAAAAGATAAAAGTTATGGTCTTTCAAAGAATTAAAAATTCAAAAGATGATGCACGTGGATGCGCGTTTGCAAATGTTGTACATCAACCAGTAGAGATTTGGGATGTGTACCTATACTGTGAATATAATCTCATTCCCATCAAGAACAACAGAGATATATACATTTTTTATTTATCCAATCAAAAACGAAGCACACGTGCATGCACGTGCAATGTCATAATTTTGACCATAGAAATCGATAAAGGGGCTCAAGGTATACCTACAATATAAATATCAAACGATTTCATTGAAAAATAAAAAAGTTACTGCAATTCAAATAGATGTAAACAAAACATCCAATGCACGTGCATGCACATACAGTCATTTTCAGAAAAAATGACATTCGTTTCACACATCTATATATGCTACACTATAATCCTATATTGGTTTCTTATTGAGCCCATGATTACTTTCTGAGAACACTCGTGAACAAAAAATAATAAGAAACAGAGTAAAACCAATATGTTCCAAACTTGATTTGGGGAACATAACAACTGTAATATTTATAAGTCTTGCTATCAATTATTTACTATTAAGAGTTACTATTGGTAACTACACTGTGTTACTGTTGATAACTGTTGCTATTTTCAACTGTTGCTATTAATAACTGTTACTATTCATAAATGTTACTATTAATAAATATTACTATTTATAAGTGTTACTATTAATAACTTACTATTCTTAAGTGTTACTATTAATAACTGTTACTATTCTTAAGTGTTACTATTAATAACTGTTACTATTCTTAAGTGTTACTATTCATAAGAGTTTCTATTAATAACTGTTACTATTTATAAGTGTTACTATTAATAACTGTTACTATTCTTAAGTGTTACTATTAATAACTGTTACTATTCTTAAGTGTTACTATTCATAAGAGTTTCTATTAATAACTGTTACTATATATAAGTGTTACTATTAATAACTGTTACTATTCTTAAGTGTTACTATTGGTAACTGTTGCTATTGGTAACTGCTATGTGGAACTCTTACCTCCAGCTTTCGTGCTTTCTCTGGGTCCTCCTCATTCAGGAGTCGCTCCTTCTCCACACGACGTTTCTCTTCCCTGCGAAGTTGAGCTGCCTCTTGTCGCTGGCTGTGTGTCAGACGTTCATATTCTTCCTCAGCTTTCTGTCTGTTCTTTTCAGCTTTCTGCTTAGCCTACAATAATAATTTTTTTTCTTCCTCAGAATCAGTAATAATCATAAAAGTAACATTAGTATCACATATAAAAATATCAAGAATTCTCGGTCTTAATGAAACTAGAAACAGATAAATTGGCATTTTGAGAACTGATTGACTCAAAATACTTTCTTAAAACATTTTCAAATTCAGAGACCTTTGCATTTTAAGTAAGATCATGAAAAGAGACTGACCTCTCTGCTAAGCTGGAGACGACTGATTTTATCAATGCAATGGAACACCATCTGAAGTAGAGGCTTCATGGAATCCATGTCTGATGGCTTACTCTTCCCCTTCCCAGGGACTAAATTCAAAAATTAGGGTCATCATCAAAATTTAATAATCAAGCTTTATATCTTAAATTTACTACCCAATTGGAATCAACTTCAATACAATTACATACTTGTTGAATATTAAATAAAATCTTGACAAAATGAATAAGAATGTGTCAAGACTACAAGCATAATGTATAGAATGTAACAGATTACAAGTGTCTCTGGATTATATTAAGAATTTGTCTACATATTACAGTAAGGATGTCTGAAATTAACTCTATACTTAATGTCAGCTCTAAAATTCCCAACCTATGAGGGAGAGAGGAAATTTCAAGCATAAACCAACAAATGTTTCAAACAAATCATTTATCAGTTATTGAAAGTTCATTTATTTAAAGAAATTGAAAACATATTGAGTCTTTGCACATTTAGATCATTCAATGTAAAAATGTTCTCTAGATACGATTTCAACTGATCGATTTCAGTTTTGATCGTATGCTGTATCATTAGCCTGTGTTTTGTCATTAAAAGTTAATCTTGTCTGAATCTAGTCTTGTTTGTCTTCGACAAACAGTGATTTTGCCTAAACCTACCATGCTGGTAACATGAAAAACATACAATTAATTCAGAGCAGCCTAAGAATCAATCTGATTAAAATACACATCTCTAAAACTCTGCACTCAGCACTATTTGAGATATGTATTTTAATCAGATTGCCAAAGAATGTGTCCAGATTATAAAAAGTATGTGTCTCGACTATAATAAGAATATGTCTCTGCATTACAATGAAAATGTGTCTGAATTACAATGAAAATGTGTCTGAATTACAATGAAAATGTGTCTGAATTACAATCAAAATGTGTCTGAATTACAATAAGAATTTGTGACAAGATTTGTTTGGTGAGTTACAGTACCATTGAATACAAACATCAGCACAGGTTTCACTTCAGGCATCTTGGATGGCTGACCATCACTACAAGACATAAAGACACAAAATTACAATTTCCACTGATTACCTTTAAAGTTTTGCTTTCACAATGACTCTGATTAGCATATAGCTGTGTTCATTGACCACTGTTTCGTCTTGCCTTCAGCATGGAAAATGCGTCCAAACGACCATGACAACTTATCTTTAATTCTGATACTGATCACTGTCTTTGCTCAGAATATATGCATGTACTAGATGTAAATTTAACTTTATTTTCATTTTATGCACAATAACTTTTTTCTCAAAAACAATAAATCTGTGACTAACTAATTTAGTTCAGATTTGCATCAGATCAGAATCAATATTAAAACACAATTTTTTTTTCAAAGGGAATTCTATGGGGATCCAGGCTAGAATAGGTCCTCAGTATACTTTGCTTGTCATACATGTAAGGGGTGACTAAATGGGGTGGTCCTTTAGATGAGACCATAAAACTGAGGCCCCATGTCATAGCAGGTGTGTCATGATGCCTCCCTGCTCAAAGGCCTAAAGCACCGAGCATAGGCCTAAATTTTGCAACCCTTCAATGGCAATGGTGACATATCCGTACGAGTGAAAAATTCTCAAGAGAGACATTAAACAATATACAACCAACCAAAATGGCTAAAAAATATCATGACTTCACTTAGATAAACTGAAAACACACTTAGATAAACTGAAAACAATCAGCTGCATACTGTATCTGGAGTAGACTGTACTCAAAACACAGAAGTTGACAGGTACGTACTCTGTTGACTTGATCCCTGCATACTGATCAGAGAAGTGAATGTACTCCACACAGGACTCGTATTTTTGAAGTACCTGACACACCTGTCGAAGAAATTTAATAAAATACACCTGTCAAAGAAATTTAAAACACTCCTGTCTGAGAATGAAGATACTTTAATTTGTATTTGATGGTGACTGTAGAAACTTATAGCACATCTCTTGGTGAATACAGAAGAACTGCGGCACATGAATGCAGAAACGTTGGCTTAATATATATCTGCTGGTGAATGTGGAAGGTTTAATTTGATGTTCATCTGTTAAGAAGATGCAGAGAAGATGTACATATGCACAGGTATTTTTTGATGTTATATCCTGGGTGACCTCTGACCTTTTTGTCCAGTACAGCTGTTGTGGCCTCCATGATCTCACTAAGGACTTGGAAACTTCCTGGAATATCCAACTTCTTATCAACATTCTTTTTCTCCGTGAACTGATTCTGCAGGGATAAAAATAGTTTTCTTTCTTAAAGTAGGATATCAAAGCAAATAACATGTTGCTTCCAAGGAAGTATTGCTAGGATCACCCAAAGGCCAGGAAATGTAATAAGGTTTAATACTGAAACTAGCAATTTTGGATATAACTCATACTATAAGAATGTACAGAAATACATGTATCACCATCAAATGAATATTATTTCAAGGATTCCTATTCAACATACAGGAGCCAGTGAATTAACACACCTCACCTTCAAACAAAACCATATCCAAAGACAGAAGGACAGACAGACAAATGGAATTCAATTATACCCTTTCCTAAACTTGTGCAGGGTCTCTGTGAGAGAACAGTTTGTTAAAAAATCTAAAAGAAAATGACCAAGTCCATAGAGTTGAAGATAAACCCCTGTAACATGAAAATATCCATAACTTTCTATAATGTTAAAGAATCTCAATAACAAAACGACACGTGCACAACTTCATTTTATACATAATATATACAAAGCTTAAATAAAATCTCGTTATTGGTTTTTAAGATATACTCTGGACAATGACAACCCCCTCAAAATGAAACAAAATACACCCATAACTTCCTAGAATGTTAAAAAAATCTCAACCAAATAAGCAGGTGCACAACTTCATCATACATATAATGTATATAGAGTTGAATCAGATCTGTTCATCGGTATTAGAGATATACTCTGGACAAATTGCATCGATGGATAAAGTGATTCCTGTATCTCCTCCAAACTTTGTTTGCAGGTGATATAACTACAAATGATCAAAACTTTTCAAAATTCAATAAATCAATCCAAAAACCTCAAATGTACAGGTTTACAAATATTAATCATATATACAATACTTCCAATTTAGTGAGAAGAAAATAAAGAGCCTCCACAAAAATCTTCAGATGCATTTTGCATCTACAAACAAACAGATGAAGTGAATCCACCATACCAACCAAACTTCATTTGTGGAGTTTACTAGTCAGTGGTACATGCCAAATCCAGCAGTTCCTTGTAGAGTTTACTAGTCAGTGAATATTAATACATACCAAATCCAGCAGTTCCTTATAGAGTTTACTAGTCAGTGAATATTAATACATACCAGATCCAGCAGTTCCTTGTGGAGTTTACTAGTCAGTGAATATTAATACATACCAGATCCAGCAGTTCCTTGTAGAGTTTACTAGTCAGTGAATATTAATACATACCAGATCCAGCAGTTCCTTGTAGAGTTTACTAGTCAGTGAATATTAATACATACCAGATTCAGCAGTTCCTTGTGGAGTTTACTAGTCAGTGAATATTAATACATACCAGATCCAGCAGTTCCTTGTAGAGGTTACTAGTCAGTGAATATTAATACATACCAGATCCAGCAGTTCCTTGTAGAGGTTACTAGTCAGTGATCTATTAATACATACCAGATCCAGCAGTTCCTTGTAGAGGTTACTAGTCAGTGAATATTAATACATACCAGATCCAGCAGTTCCTTGTAGAGTTTACTAGTCAGTGAATATTAATACATACCAGATCCAGCAGTTCCTTATGGAGTTTACTAGTCAGTGAATATTAATACATACCAGATCCAGCAGTTCCTTGTAGAGTTTACTAGTCAGTGAATATTAATACATACCAGATCCAGCAGTTCCTTGTAGAGTTTACTAGTCAGTGAATATTAATACATACCAGATCCAGCAGTTCCTTGTAGAGTTTACTAGTCAGTGAATATTAATACATACCAGATCCAGCAGTTCCTTGTAGAGGTTACTAGTCAGTGAATATTAATACATACCAGATCCAGCAGTTCCTTGTAGAGGTTACTAGTCAGTGAATATTAATACATACCAGATCCAGCAGTTCCTTGTAGAGTTTACTAGTCAGTGAATATTAATACATACCAGATCCAGCAGTTCCTTATGGAGTTTACTAGTCAGTGAATATTAATACATACCAGATCCAGCAGTTCCTTGTAGAGTTTACTAGTCAGTGAATATTAATACATACCAGATCCAGCAGTTCCTTGTAGAGTTTACTAGTCAGTGAATATTAATACATACCAGATCCAGCAGTTCCTTGTAGAGTTTACTAGTCAGTGAATATTAATACATACCAGATCCAGCAGTTCCTTGTAGAGTTTACTAGTCAGTGAATATTAATACATACCAGATCCAGCAGTTCCTTGTAGAGTTTACTAGTCAGTGATCTATTAATACATACCAGATCCAGCAGTTCCTTGTAGAGTTTACTAGTCAGTGAATATTAATACATACCAGATCCAGCAGTTCCTTGTAGAGTTTACTAGTCAGTGAATATTAATACATACCAGATCCAGCAGTTCCTTGTGGAGTTTACTAGTCAGTGAATATTAATACATACCAGATCCAGCAGTTCCTTGTAGAGTTTACTAGTCAGTGAATATTAATACATACCAGATCCAGCAGTTCCTTGTAGAGTTTACTAGTCAGTGATCTATTAATACATACCAGATCCAGCAGTTCCTTGTAGAGGTTACTAGTCAGTGATACATACCAGATCCAGCAGTTCCTTGTAGAGTTTACTAGTCAGTGAATATTAATACATACCAGATCCAGCAGTTCCTTGTAGAGTTTACTAGTCAGTGATATATTAATACATACCAGATCCAGCAGTTCCTTGTAGAGTTTACTAGTCAGTGAATATTAATACATACCAGATCCAGCAGTTCCTTGTAGAGGTTACTAGTCAGTGATCTATTAATACATACCAGATCCAGCAGTTCCTTGTAGAGTTTACTAGTCAGTGAATATTAATACATACCAGATCCAGCAGTTCCTTATGGAGTTTACTGCAGCTCTTCTTCTGGACAATCGCAAACACAAATTTATCCATCACCTTCTGATCCAGATCTACCTGGATCACCTGTAAAGGACAGGATTGTTAGATAGTTAGAATCTGCAATATCAAAGGGTTCTTAAGTCCAATCAATTTGTGAAGGTAAATATACATAGTACTACTGCAGATTCCGTATTTTATGTAAGTACTTAATATCGTGAAATAACTCATAAATGTCACATCACGAGAACATAAATTCGCGAGTACGCTGTTGATCACGAGTTTTTACATGATGTATTATAGCAATATTAAAGTAAAATTGAGTAATTTTATTTTGCAGGTGATGCTTCTTGCAAAATTACACAATAATAAATTTCACTCATACATTTAGGAATTTTCAGTATGTATGATAGTTAATTTTGCGTGGCTGCAGTTCTGAAGCTAAATACATGGCGGGCGGGGGGAAGAGGAAGATTCAATTCAAAACAAGGGCCCAAGGGTGGGCTATATTGCTCAAGTGAGCTGTTTCAATTAAATTCTCTTATGCAACTTATGAATCCTGATTGTAGAACAACTCTAGCCCTGCTTTTGGTGTGTATACTCTTCAGTCTACATGTACATGCATGAGTATGCTTGCATATCAATTTGACAAATTGCAACCCCGAAGTACTTGGGAAGAATTGTACACCTGTGGATCTTACAAAGACAATTTTCAATGAATTGTTCTATATAAGTGACTGTATACTCCTATATGAAGCTTTAGTATAACCCCAGGAGTGAGGGTGTGAATCTACATTTTATCACTATGCTTCCACACATGTACAAATCTGACAAATTGTACTTCCTTGTTCCTGAGAAGACTATTTTGAACATACCAATTTATTTCTATAATGTTTTGCTATCTCCCCTTGGGAGAGGGATGTGGATCATCCTAAGGACATGCTCTTTACCCAAGGATACATTTTTGCAAGTCACTAGCTGAAGAAATCTTCAGAAGTTAAGATATGAAACGCTGTCAGATGATGAGCACGTTTTGATCAGAAAAACATCCTTTCAGCTCAAAAAATAGAAGTACTAATATGCAAAGACTTACAATCTGGTCAGACGAAGGTTTGAGCATGTTAGAAATGGAGCTTATAAGGTCTTGTCGCTTCAAGAATTTGAGCTCAACCAGCATTCCTTCCACACAAGTTCTACCACTGCACCACAGGGCATAAACATTTTCTGATTCCTTCATTAGTGTTCCTGAGGCCGCATCTTTCGAAGTGCCATCATCTCCTTCAAATCAAGACATGAACATCACTTGACTGCTATATATAGTTGTAATCATTATGTTTTGATAGCTATGATCAAATTGATGCTATCAGCGAAAAAACTATGTCATGGTCTTTCATCAACCTAGCAATATTTCTCAATATAATGCTTGATAAAACAGCTTCTTTGGAAGATACCCACCCACAATGCTGAAGTTTTGTTCTAGAATGTCACGGTGTGCATTCAGCCATGACTGAGCCAGTTTGTGGTTTTTACTTTTCCCCTGCAGGAAATTTAAGAAATACACCCCTAATCCTGCCAACATCAGAATCTCCACGTAGAAACTGTCCCAGTTCGTTCTCAAATGCACTGGTACCTACAAAGTCAAAACAGAAGCATAGTATCTGTTTTGTAAACATAATCATAGTCTCTGTTTTTTCAAGATAAGAATATTTCCTATCTCCACTGAGGGCAAACTTACATCCGCCATTTTAAGTTCTGGTTGGCCATCCTTTGGCTTTGTAGCTTGAGTCTTCTCTTTTTCAAAACCTTCAAATTCATCCTCATCAATGAAGTGTTCAAATTCTTCATCTTCTGTCTGATCATACATCAAAAAAAAAAAAATTATTATGTCACTAAATAAAATATAAAAAAATGAAAGAAAGAAAAAAAACACCCCCACAATATCTTGTTTACTCCTTATTTAATTATTTATCGCCTTAGGACTGTATGTTCAGAGGTTGTTTTTTTTTTAGGTACACTTGTTACAAGCAGAAAGTTTCAAGCAGTTAGTTATATATATATATATATATATATATATATATATATATATATATATATATCATCATCATCATTTACTTATAAACTAAACATTTACAAAATTTCCTACTTAACATTACATTTACCGCATTTTCTGCTTATTCACCAAACATATTAATTTTTAAAAACAACATTTTCTGCTTATCCAAATGTTTATAACATTTCTTGCTTATTGACAAGCAGATGCATATTTACAGCATTTTCTGATTATCAAATATACATATTTGCAACATTTCCACTACTGCTTAAATTACTTGACTACTTTCACAGTATTTTTCGTTTATCAACTAAACACTCTATGTTTGTAGTACTCCTGCTTGATAATGTGAACTAACTGCAGTTTACTACCAGCTGTCTGTTTTCAATATATATTTGATACTCAAAATAAATGAACATCATCTTTTTCATCTGTTTTAGAATTTATTTTTTTTACTTTGATCCTGATCTAATAAAACTTATGCAAACCTAAACCATAAAACTTATGCAAACCTAAACCACGTAAGTTAATTTTAGATTTATTATTTATCAAATGCAATGTACATTAAATGAAGAGAAAATAGATTTTAAGTGCAATTTTCATATATCTACAAAACATTAAGTTCTGACTGGTATCGAAATTGAAAATATTGTCAAGGTATTTTTGTAATTGGGATGCATTTTCCATGTTAAAGACAACATCAGACAGTAATCAATGAACACCTAGATCCTTTCTATGATTGAATTTTTATCATGAAAACATGCTGTGAACATTTTTCAGGTTAGAACTGGTTTAGACTGAGACCATTCAATGTTATGGACCTACCTCCACTGTAGAATCGTCCTCCTCCAAATCTTCCGTTACAGATTCCGCCCCCTCCTTACTAGTTTGTCTATCATTATCACCAGCGGAAGACCTTGTTTTCTCACTACTTGATTCTACAACAAACTCCTCTGAAAAGACAATACATTGAGTATGATATCATAGATCTTAGAGAAAGCAAACTATGATGAAAAAAGAACTTTTCTAATACTATGTAGATAGGATTAGATAACTCTTGTTATTGCTAAATCACCAAAAAGAATATAACATTACAGACTTCATAATGGAATAAAATATTCAACAAGACTGATTAAAATAGAATTTAAGAATTAGAAGAAAACATCAAACAAGTTTCAGTGATCACCAGTCACTGGGGAAATTATGGTATGCTGAGAGTTATCTACCCCAATGCATATAACATCTTGCTTAATGAAGATTTAACTCTTTTTTCTAGATATAATGATTTAATATGCATTAAACAAGACATGTGACAGTATAAGTAAAAATCAAGCTTAGACCTATTGTGATTATCTGATCTTCACTGAATGACCTTACATTATGATAGGACCTGCAGTGACCTTGACCTTTCATCAGTGTATATGTTGTGATATCACACCTCATAAGTCAGTAACATCAGCCCATGCCATTACATATCACATTTCATAAGTCAGTCTGTGCATGTGTGTTACAAGTCAGTATCAAATATACCTGAATAAAGGGGAAATAACTCTGAATACATATTCCTGAACTTAAAACATAATCTCACTCACATGATTCTTCCATGAAGACAGCTAAATGTGAATGTGATTTCCTTCCACTCCATCACTTACCTTCATCTTCAAATTCTGCAAATTCGTTGTCATCCTTTTCAACATCTTGTTGTTTTGCAGTTAATGGGGACAACCAGAACAACAAACAGAAAATAATCCACGACTTCATCACCTGCGAAATGAGAAAAAAGTCAACCTATCATAACACACTTGTCACTAGACTTTGATCTTTAAGTATCCAACCTGATGCAAGGAACAATATATGATAGAAATGTGGTTGTATATGATAGAAATCCATTTTAAGCATATACTGTTGATTTCATTATAGTTACATGAACCTCAGGTATGATAACAATCTATAAACTACAAATTTTTTTTCTTATTATTCCACTACATTTTGCTATTTTCAACATCAATATTCAACATATTGATAGCTAGATAAAAAAACATGGTCATTCATGTTTGAGGCTATATGAATTTGTATCCATTTATAATGTTTAAACAGATAATGAGCATAACCCTAAGAAATTGCAGCAATATTGTTTTGCAGGATTTTGATTAATCATATTTTCAGCATGTACAATACTTCAGAACTGTAGCTCCCTAATGTTTGGTACGGACTGAGAGTTACCTGTAACTGACAGTACAACATTGTTCTGTGTATGTTTCAGACTCTACACTGCTGTCTTAGTATGAGTGAATCTCTAATATATTTTCTAATTTTGTGATATGACCTACTGCAAGTTGTGAATTATTCAAAATTTTAATATCACTTCACTAAACAAACTATATATTTTTTAAAACATAAAATTATTATTTTTAAAACATATAATTATCATTTTTAGAGGATTTCTTTCTCTCTATTCATACAATAAATGAAATATGTGAGAAAGTTTCCCAATTTACTTTCGGAAGGTCGGTGGTCTCTTCCCACGTATCTGGGTTCTCTCCTCCACCTACAAAAACTGGATGACGCCAGATAACTGAAAAATTGTTGGGTGTGACGTAAAACAAGAAACAATCAAATCAATCAATCAATGAAAAGCAAAGACACAGAACAGTGACCAATCCCAAATCCCATATAATCCCAAAATTAAGAGTAACACCAAAAGTGGGATCATCAATTCATAAATATTCAATTGTTTAATGCTTTACTCCATAAAATTGTCAGTCTGCTTCATTCTTTTCATCATTCTTGAACTGCATATTTCATTAAGTCAAAAGCTAAATTCATTTTTAGAATTGTATTCTACTGACTGGACACACAAAAGCTGGAAAAATAGGTTTACAACATGAGGTTTTCCATTTCATTGATTTCCTATTTATCACCACACAACTAAGATAATTACTGTGCACACCCGCATAAGGCCATTAAGCCTCAAAAAAGTAACCATGAATTACATGCTTTCAATAAATAGGGTAGGTTTTATAAATAATATTTTTTTTTGGACAACGCATAAAGCATCAAAAAGACTGTAACACCAGTGGTACTGTCGATACTCTTTCATATCTTGAACTTCCTAGCATCATCAAAATTTTGAGGTAACCAAGGACAGACAATTTAATTACAATAATTGGATCTTCACCTCAAAGAATCGCACGTCTCCATATGAGTGAAAAATTCTCAAGTGGGATGTTAAACAATATATAATCAATCAATCCATCAAAGAATTAGGGTCAGGGATCAAAAAATAAAACCAAAACCACACAATTATTTTTTCACACCTTATTGAGTAATTAAAGGGAACAAGTATGACTACACACACACACACACACATATATATATATATATATATATATATATATATATATATATATATATGCGCGCATTTATGAAAAAATAAATAAATTGAAAATTCAAACTGTCAGGGAATTTTGTCCCACTTAAATATACACAGACTAAATCAACTGCACGCTTCTTGTTTTTAAAAAATTAATGATGTACGTTGTAGTTTTCATCCACATAATTTGAGCATCACAATATAAAGGAAACTGCAAATACCACAGGAATAGAGTTTACTACTTTTATCAAGAGAAATTTCGATTCAATACATGTTGCGATACATATTGACAATGCAATATATTTACATTTACACATAATTTTGAGGATTGAGATAATTAATAAATGGAAAGATATAGAAAGATAAGAGTTACATATCTTTTAAACTAATGCCTGTGCATTCATCATCATTCCAGATTAATACCAAATATGACATACAACTGAATATATACAATTGTATCACGACATCATACGGACAATATGATGTGTGTATCATACAGACTTGTGATCAATGCACTGGATGTTGCTGTATCATTACATTGTACACTTCTAATTAATATCATCAGTTAAAAATTGCCCCTAATTAATTATGACCCTTTGTACCCTTTGTGACATTATATGTATATAGCAGCAAATTTTTGAAAAATGCCAGATCTAAGGGTTTTCATTGTCAACCTGAAATTCCTTCAAATTGGAAAGAAATAATGGTATATATGTTTGGACTAGTAAATATATCCAGCATGAACACTGTACTACAGTAAAAATGTAGTACATGTTGTATCTATTTACTTATCAGAAAAAAAGTCCCCGAAGTTGATGATCACGATCTATGTAACAAGCATATTTGTTTAACTTGCAATATCTAAACTGCAAAACCCTTTTTTTAAAATACACCAATGTGTACTTTCCTATTTGACAAAACTAAATAGGACTCATTATCCAACCCCCCCCCCCCCAAAATAATTATAGAAATAAAGATAATAATATTAGTGAGATGTTTAGTCATTTTAGATATATGCAATATTGACAGATTTTAACATCTTGTTAAAACAGTTACAGTGTATGATGTAATTTATTCTTTTTCTTTCCTTCTTCTCTGGAAAATTAGTCCCGTTTTGTTGTTTAATCATTTAAAAGAGAAAGTATTTCAAAATGTGACTATGAAAATAAAAAGTTTTTAAAAAAAAACATTTTCACTTTTTTTTTCTGATGTCAGACAAATTTTTGGGTAGCTGGTTTATATATAATGACCCCAATTTATGGTATATTATGTCTAGTGATTTTTCAACTCTGAACAAGTAAACGTATATCAATAAAAATATATAAAATCATATGCCATTTTATCTTGAACCAGTGTCATAAATCAAATGAAGATAAATATGAGGAACAAGGAAGAAAGTAATTGTCATTTTCCAGCCATGTTGAATTAAAGTGTAGAATGTGCTAATGGGAGTTGAAATTTTAATTTTTTCAAACATTCAAAGAAACTTAATTACTGTATATCTCAATGAAATTTCACTTTTAAAAAAAAATATTTTTTTTTTATTAAATTCACTTAATTTGAACAGTGAGCTGGTTCAATGAAGTCGTAAATTCATTTACAATATGCAGACTCAGGTATGTGATGGGGTATGTCTTAACCTTCATCCCTCTAATCAGCAATCTCATCCATAGAACACCCAGATGTGATGCTAGTTTATAAATTTAAAAAAAAACTCTCTATTTAGAATATATCTGTTCCTATCAACTTAATGTAAAATGAACATATCTGTTTATATTATATAGTGTTCAGAACTTGAAATAAGCTCTCTTTCTTTTAAATGTTAGGTTTTGAATATAGAAAGAATGTTTTCTGGGACATACATTATTTCAAACAAAACGATGAAGTGAAGAGGCCCACACTAACGCCCAATATAATAATATCCATACATGTGCACAGTGAGTGATGGCCTTTAAGAAGTTGAAGTTCAATTCCCAAAAATACACCTTACCCAAAATACATTAAATCATGTGGTGTATCTTTTGAACACTGTATGTAGATTGATACCATGTCATACCAAGAGAGCAGTATACTAACACAGCCAAAATTAGGATGAGAGAAAATTCGAACGAACCACTTCCTGTAAAATGTTACAAATTCTTAAGGTTTCAATTACAACATATGAATTTCCATTATGTTATATACACAACATTAATTTTATGCGCCTTAAATTACAATGAAGTTTACAACGGGTAACCAGTGAAATGGGATCTCCGATAGGACTATGTCGATGGAGGAAATTCGAATTGTAGGACCGGTTTGTAATTTTCAATTTTAAAAAAGTTGGAAACGTTCTTTTTCAAATTATTAACATTTTGCATGACTACCATTACTATGTTTACAAAATATTGCAATTTTTACTGATGATTATAAAATAATTTACCTGAATTTGTGGCAAGTTTTGTACACAGTCTACACTTCAACATGCACGGTCACAAGCCTCGATTTCGGTTCTTACCTCTTTCCTTTGAATGAATATTGTTAAAACCGTAAGCGGACTCTACTTCCGCAATACGTAGAATTATATTTCCAGACGGACATAATCGGTCTACATGTAGTGAAATTGCCTATGTTAGTTATAATTACTATTACCTTACAGGTGTTCCGGTGTTGTAGTGTAATAGTGTTATATTAATTGATTTAAATTAATAGACCTACACAGATGTATTTATGCATATTTCAGATTAAACATTATTTGAATATTACCCTTATGTGTTTTATGCTCACCCAAGTAGAACGGACAGTATCTGTTCTGATTCTATGAATTTTGCCTTAGGTCATTATTTTAACTTTTATATATAAGTTTGATAGTGTCCAGAGTTTCTATTGGTTTTAGTATTGTTGGCTGGTGTTTTATTGGTCAGTTCTTTTTCCCTCCAAAAGTTCTTGGTAGTGTTCAGTCATTCTTTGTCTAGTTTGACTGTAGAGAAGTTGAAAAATAGTAGACAGACATTTGACAGTAAAGTGGCCATTTCTCTAACAAGGTAGGTTTATTTTCTAACTTTAATATTATTTCTAATTAGCAGTAAACTTCATGATTTGGCAGATTTAATTCCATAGCATTTGCACAGTGAGAATGATATTTTGTGAGGCATAAATTATTTAACTTGAAATTCAAGAAGTTAATTTTACGTGTTTCACAGATTTGGTATTTTTAAACACATGCTTTATATTTTTATGATGCAAGCTCATTTATGTACATTTCATAACTTACAGTCAACCTCCATGGACATATTTTGCTATTGAAAGATACGTTCATCACTTGCCCCCATAGAATGGTATGATGGTGTTCATATATGTCAATGTAATTTATAGATAATGTCTGTAGAGTCATTATAGTAATTTCATAAATAGAGAATCAGAGTTTTAAAGTTTTACATGTATAATATTACAGTGATAGCTATTTTAAAAGAAGTGATTTATGTAACTATGTAATATAGTAGTAACACATTAATATGTATGATTGTATTTATGTTTTCAGAGTGATCATATATAGATATCCTTGATTTCACTAATAAATCGGAGGCGGCCTAAAAGAACCCAAAACAAGACTTTGTTATCATTGGAAAGAAACCCTGTTAGAGTAGCATAGAATATATATCTAACCAGAGACTTTTGCCCATGGAAAGGACTTTCAGTGACAACACCCCCCCCCCCCCCCCCACCCCCACCCCCTTTGTATTTTGTATTTGGAATGTATTTAGCGCAAAAGTGAATTTAGAGGGGATTGTATGCCCCTCCTTTAAATGAAAATTTAAAGAAAATGTCATGTTTTGCCTTTTGAGGTCTTCAACCCCACCCCCACCACTTTGGAGGGGGGGGGGGGTATACAATTTATTTAGGTCGCAGCCATCACCACCAACCTTTTACAAAATTTCTGGATCCGACTCTGTATTCTAGAATATGCCTGTCCACTTCTCAAAAGAAAATGGCGCCTCTTTAACGAATATCTTTTAACAAAACAAGATGAAACTTTCGAGTGTTTTAATTTCTATGGAGTAAACAAACCTACAAACCGTTTATATAAATGTGACATCACTAATCGACTATAGAAACCAGCTTATTTCCAATTAGGACCCACTGTTACAAAACATGCAGACAGAGACAGTGATCAAATGTGAAATCAAATTTTAGTGTGCATGAGGAGATGGGGGGGGGGGGTATGGAATAAAAATGATGAAGGTTGGAATTTTCATCTGCTGGCATACTGGGGAAAAAAACCTGCAGCTCGCTGAGAAATCCCTTCAGAAAAACATAAGTAATACAGTTCAGCAACAGAAAAGAATGATCCTTTTAGATCAAGGAATGATTTATACTATATGTTACCGAATAATGAACCACTAAAGTCCTACCGATTACATGGTTTATTTCAGGCTTGTAGAGAGGGAAGGGGGGGGGGGTGTTCTTTCCCACTTTTATTTCACAGTGATCAATTTCTGCCATTGCATGTAAATAAGATGTACACACGGAGTGATTGTTTCCCCTCTATTCTCGATAGTAGCTACTGCAGAGAATGAAAAGGATGAAAGCTTGAAAGTTATGAATTGAATCCATGTAGCGAGGGATGAGCGTTGCGCCCCCTCCCCTCACTATTTCATAAATACATCTGTAGAAACCTGGAAAAAAATAGGCGATATTACTTGATGAAGACACACCCCACTCCTCTCTCCACATACACACACCTCTCTCCTCTCTCCACATACACACACTCCTCTTCTCTCTCCACATACACACACCCCTCTCCTCTCTCCACACACACACGATTTAGAATTTTAAAGACGGGCAAAAAACCCTCTATTTTTTTTTTTTTAATCTAATTTTATTTACTCATTTATTTCATTTGCTTGTCAAGAAATTTTCGACAAGTCAGCTTCCAGCTTTTCTTCCGGCTATGACATTTCAATATTTGATCTACTCCATTTATATTGCATAATCCCCGCACTTTTTGAAGAAAGTTCGGGTATATTGTTGTTAGTCTGGTCCTCACTTTCTTCTTCCTCAAACAGACCGGTCGCTGTAGCTCGGTGGTTAGAGCGTTCGCTTCGTAACTGGGAGGTCGTGAGTTAGAGCCCCGCTCGTGCCATGGCCGCGTCAAATCTAAGACAAAAAATAGATAGCGATTGCTCCTTCGTCAAACGCTCGGCATTTAGAAGTGAGAATCACGGGTCTTTCGGATATGACCGTAAAAACGGAGGTCCCTTGTCACGGTAGGCGTTGGCACGTTAAAGAACCCTCACTGCTACGGCGCTAAGCATGGGTCTAAATTTGTGGTACTTCACCTACAGCTTGTGACGTCTCAATATGAGTGAAAAATTCTCGACGGGACGTAAAACAAACAAACAAACAAACAAACAAACATCTTCCTCGAACTCCTATTTTACTTCATTTTCTCGTTACAATAATAACAAGTTCTGGCGATAATGCAGAAACAACAGGGGTGCCCATCCATAGCCATTTAGAATCTGTCCTGATTAGTGCTTGTACTGCAATGGATGTGTGCCCTGGAGTATTAACTGTCGGCTCAAAAGAAGAGGCCAACTCCACTTCAGCAAGCCGACACCAACACAAACCAGTTCTGCAGAAATTGCAAAGACATAACTTGCCAAGAGGGCCTAGTAGTATTACTGTATTCAAAAGACTGGTAGCTCTCTAGTATCGGAGGAAGGTAATTTAGTTAAGAATCTTAAAATTTGAAAATAAAATCTTCTTGCACATCAGTGTAAAACATTATATCAAATGTTGTCTGACATGTTTCATGCCAATTGTCAGGTCGTTCTTTACACATTGATTTTGACTACGGATTACTCCATTTACTTGATCATTGTTAGGCCATATACCAGTAGCGCTTATGGCCGGTGTAACCGGTCGAGAAGGGATGCTTACTACTCCTAGACACCTGATCCCACTTCTGGTATGTCTAGGGGTCCGTATTTGCCCTACTATTAACTTTGCATTCTTTGTAGGAGTTATGAGATTGATCACTGTTCGCTATCTTCACCTTTTCAATATTCAAAATGGTTACAGTTCTCCTTTAGTGAGTTTTCCATAGTCCATTTGCCTGCCGAACAACAAATCTGCTCTTATCCATGACTGTATGAACATAACACTTATTCAGTGCCAATGGTAGCAAGTCCAGTAACTTCGAATAATAAGAAAAGATTTGTTCGTAAACAAATGTGCGGAAAAAGCAATTACGTTCAAGATAGAAAGTGTTAGCGCTGCAATGAGGTACTGTAAAAAGAATGGTATCTTGTTCAAATTTTATTTCAAAAGTGGTTATCATCACTAAAATATCAAATAAATCCTGTTCATTTTCAATATCTTGGTTTCTGTTGGAGAAAGGTATATATAATTATTTTACAGTTCTTTCTTTTGGTTTAAGTTCAACGCCATAATTTTCACCTAACTATTGAAATCACTGTAGACTTATTGGAGATCTCAAGGCCATCGAATCGAAATTATACTGATGTAGTTTTGGTTTGTCGTCAGATAACTCGGCATGTAAATTGATGGTTTCAGCTACAAATGCAGATCCGAGGTCAGCAGGTTGTCTGATAACTGAGAACTATTTGTGAGCCTTTTCAGAATTTGGAATGGCTACAGTTTGTCTGGGATTCTGATCAGGGTACGTTTTGTCTGCCAAACCCAAATATTGCAAAAATATTAAATAAAATCACAAAAGTTTTGAATTCGCCAACATTATCCTTGCATTCTTGCTAATATAGCTAGAAGCATCTCTTCTTTTCAGCCATCTGCAAATTATGTAATATTTGTTACATAATGACTACAGCAATGCACGTGGTAATTATCAATTAGGTTTCACGTGATGTTACCATTTTACTCACAAACGTAATTACAAATGAATTATCGTTCTGGTTAGAATGTTTACCATCTTAATGTCTTTAAAGACTCTTTTGGTCCTGAAAGAATCGTGTACACAAACGGTAGTGGACATGCAGGGGTCGGATTTATTGTACAATGTGCGGACATTGTACATGTACATAGAATATGGACAAATGTTCTACATGGATGAAGGCTGTTGAGATGATTTGGTAATCTTCACTGGGTAAAGTTTGCAACAGCACTATGAACTTGTATACAGACAGGGGACATTTTGTAACAATTGTAAGTTACGGTGGTATGAATATAGATCTTCATGGTGTCGCTCTCTCTCTCTCTCTCTCTCTCTCTCTCTCTCTCTCTCTCTCTCTCTCTCTATATATATATATATATATATATTACTTATGCATTCAAAATAAGAATTTTCACTAGAGATTAAAGTGGATTCCAAAAAGTGAGGATTATGTTCCCGACTGTTAAAACAAAATTTTCTATTTCGATGATTGGTCTACTTTAGTCAATGGAATAAATTTTTCGGTTTTTGGTCAACGGACGTCGTTCTTCAACTTTTGAACATTTTTAACTTCTTGATAACTACTATTCTAATTCTTTTCAAAATTGATATTTAATTGGATGTAAGAGTTGATTATCGGATTGATTGATTGATGATTTATTGCTTTCCGCCACACTCAACAATTGATTATTTATTGCTTTCCGCCACACTCAACAATTTTTCAGTTATCTGGTGGCGTCCAGTTTTTTGTTGGTGGAGGAGAGAACCCAGATACAATGTACTTGGGAAGAGACCACCGACCTTCCGTAAGTAAACTGGCAAACTTGCTCACATAACGCCGCGGCCGAGATTCGAACGCGCGCCGACAGAGGTGAGAGGCTTTGTGATTTTGAGCCCGATTCTCTAACCACTCGGCCACGGAGGCCCCTGATTATCGGTTTAGCGCTATTTGAAGATAACAAATTTGAAACTGTTTAGTACAAACAGGCACGTACAAACGATAATAGTGCAAGTTGGAGTCTAGTAGGATCTAACAGTATGCTGGTGGAAAGCAAAATTTCAATTTCTAGTGACAGAGAATATCATTCTGATTTGTACTAGACAGAATATAGTACAATATGAAATTTCAATATCTATTCTAAGAAATTGGGATGCCCAGATTTGTGCTAGGGGACTCTGTGTTGAACCGGATAGACATCAGTGAAAATTCGATAACATTTTACATTTAAGAAATAGATTTTGGAAATTCAATGAAAAATAATTTCCTTTCATTACAAAAGTGGATGTAATATAAAATAAACTTCGATATTCATACTTTACTGTACCTGTTGGACAATTTGCAGCAATATTCAACGTGATCGAGTGCATGTCATCAACACCAAGACGTTGTAGCTGCTCACACAGTCAAATTAAAGACTTTTGAAAAATATCTTGGTCTTTAGTCATAGAATGGAGGAACACAATGGAATATTTTAAAGCAACTTGTCAGGTTTGGAATAAAACCTTCCATTGCGATAAGAAAATGATATATTCGGATAATCACTTGATGATAAAAGCAATTCTATATTGTAGTGTTTGGGTGTGTCAAACAAGGCACTAGCTAAAAGTCAAGGTCAAAATCCAACTATCATTGAGGAAGAATCTCTGATATGCTTGAAGTCATATTGTCCAATTGTTACGAGAAATGAAGTATTTAAATGCAACTTGTATATGCCATGAACATTCTGGATGTGAAAAGGTTTGAGGTGTAGAAAAAATTACACTGAGATACGTTTTGCTTTTATTTTATTGGCCTTCCATAGAGATCTACTCAGAGTTTTGGTATAGTGAAAACCATTAAACAAATGACTGTAAACTTTATTACACTTGCCAGATTCAGATTCAGTCAACTGTGTCTAATCTGTATTGGGAGAAAAAAAAATGTTCCGGAATGCACAGTGTTTTGATGAACGACATGGAAATAAAAATCTGCCTGTACGTAATTACACAATCATGGTACAGGGAGTTCTATTTTGGAACACAGTTCGAATTCAACATTCGCAATTCAATAGTGAACTGAAATCTAGAACGCAGCTCGCAGTTCAAACTTGTATACTCATAAAAAACCCACAATGGAGTTTTAAGGATGATTAACACCCACCACAAAAATGGTGATGGTACTCTTTGTCTTTGTAGTGGTGGAGATCGGCCCCTTGAATTTCTATTCATAATGCATTTACATCGGGTTCGAAAACATCGAAATCCCCTACCCCAGGGCCTGAAATTTCGAGGGTAAGATAGTTGTCAACTTCCACCACTGTGAAAAAAGGGTGATGATACTCTCTCTCTCTCTCTCTCTCTCTCTCTGTGTGTGTGTGTGTGTGTGTGAAATATGAAGTTTAAGCATGGATCTAAAGATCTACAGTACTAAACACAACACTGGTATAAACATAATTTTTGTTGAAATTTATTTCCGTCATGGCGTGGCGCTCGTAGTGGCACCAGCACAATCATCGTGGGATTCAAATCCATATATGGGGATTCCGGTGCATGCTTGTCTGATCTCCGAGGACAGGTGGTCGACACTGTGGTGACCTTGCTCAGTAACAGTGGAACTGCAGTTCAGTTTTTCTATCATTTTAGTCTGAAATTTAATAACAATACTAGGTTATACACATGGGGAGGAGGAAAAAAACCGGAAAATTTTGTATTGATAATATCATGAGAAGGTCGGTATTTTGTAAAAGCAAAAGGCTTATCATGAAAAGGGGAAGCAGAAGTGACGTAGAGAACGGGAAGTCATGCCCAGAGTCCACTGTTTTATAATTGTAATTAATACTAACTAATGCATACGTATTTCATAATCATACAACTTATTTTGAAAAATATTAAAGCGATACAAGCTGTAACTGACGGTATTTTGTCAGCTATACAATTATACACCAATTGACACCTATCGGTATAACGGAATATAAAATCTCCAAGATCTGAAGAAATATTCAGCAAAATAAACAAGGGAAGATTGTTTTACACCATACTTACAGATAACGTTTCGTATAAACCCCATTGCGTGGTATACACGAAATGAGAACGATGATTGCCGAAAGTAATCGGACTGCACCGAGACCGAGGTCATACAAAGACGGAGACTTGGTGTGAGTAACTACACGTTTCGTTTGTTTTAGAATATTACATTGTGTCATGAATGACTGAAAGTTTTACAAGTGTACGAAAGTAATAAAATTACGCAAATGTGCCACTCAAATGAAATTTTATCATGAATTTGCTATAAATTCGGCACACAATTGTTTACATTTCTGAAACGTGCACAGTGCCTCTCTTTCGCATTTTTCCGAACTAGTGATCGAGGAGGTCGATTCACATCGGAGATTACGAGCAGGAATTACTTGCGGGATGACAATGAGTCATGAATCAACATTGAGGGGTTTATTGCTTCAGATTCACTCTGATTCTATGACATTATATACATTCAATCGCAAATATGTTATTAATTTGTTGTTTCATTTTTCAATGAATTTACTGTCCGTTACAGCTTGTATTGCTTTAAGCAAGCGCCTGTAGGTATCAGCCCCCTTTCCAGGCTTTGTTGTTTTCGTATACCCCTCACCCCCAATTGTGACAGCATATTAACACAGTTTCCCAAATTAAAAAAAGGATTAGTTTAACCTTTCCAATTATTTTTTTTCTGGCTGTCACCGTAAGAAACGATATTATGAAACTATCGAATGAATATGCGTTGAACGTCGTTATTTCGGGCGCTGCTACCTAAGTATGGGAGCTCGATAAGAATACAAATTAAAACAGAAAATATGGTATCATTTTTTTTTTGGAGTGTCAGTGGGATATGACACGATGTTGGTTCGTGATTAAATTTCTACTATAACGCCCTTCGGGCGACGTTCAAAAAATGATATCTTATTTCTTAAATGTTAAATGATAAATGAAAAGACTAAGATAACTAGAAAAGGCTAAGATAACTAACAGTATTCAATCTCGAAAATACAAATCAGAGAGGTGGGCAAACACGGACCCCTGGTCATACCAGAGGTGGGATCAGGTGCCTCGAAGGAGTGAGCATCCCCTGTCGACCGGTTACACCAGCCCTACATCCCAATCAGGTAAACGAGTAATCCTTGGTCAAAATCAGTGTGCCAAGAACGGCCTAACAATTGGTATGAAACACGTTAGACAGCGTTTGACATAATGGAAAGTTGTACTTGCAAACTAGATCCTTATAACGACATAAATTTTGCGAAATGCAGACTTTAAACGAGATTGTACAGACACCTGTAACATCAACTTCTTTGTCAGTAGCCCGCTTCGATTTAAAAACTGATCATATGCAGAACAAGCTCTTGCGTATCGAATCAGTTGAGAGATATAAACATCATATGCAGGTGATGATGGAATATTGCCACATAGAAAAGGGAAGTTGACGATGGAGAAATTGAAATCATGCCGTTTGTCATAAAGCTGAATTGTTAGTTTACCGCCAGAATCTATTTTCAGTAAAATATCCAAGTACAAATGTAAGTATGTATCATGTAGCGTCCATGAACAATGCAAGTACACATATACATTGTACATGCGCACAGAGAAATTATAAATATTTGTAAAATGCTTTGTAAACGTATATACAAAAATTGAACTTACCTTAAGTAATCAATTCATGATACAGATTTTAAGAAAAATTAAATTGTTTGACCGCTTGTAGAAATTTTGATTTTAATGAAAATAAAGCATATTTTTCCGATTTGTGGTGCTATCTTAGTAAATATCCGTTCCGTTTTCCATTGTGGGTTTTAGCAATACCCGTTATCTAAACTGGTTCCCTGCTGACTGCTGCTACACACAAACTCGAGAGAAGCGAAGTCAACAGGGTACCAGTTCACCCGTTATCTAGACGAACTGTTAACTAATGTGTATACACTGTATTATGAACAAAGTAAGCATTACCTCAAGAGCGGGGCGGAGAGTATCATCCTTTGCTTCGCTCAATTCTTGGTGGTTCAAATGGTATTCATAACATCCAACACCTGATCTCACGATGACAGCCACGTGCTTTATAAAGAGGAAAATAAAGCTTGATCAGTGACTAATTGACAGTTAGATGCGGGAATGTTTGCATGTTGTTTTACATCTCATTCCAGAATTCTTATGGTCCCGCTATATGTTGGATATACTACAGTGGTTCTAACTCAGTGGGATTCCTAAATTGGTGGTATTCCCCGTTGATTGTGCGCTTCTTTTTTTTTTAAATGCAAGATTTGACATCATCAATTTGTGCGTACATTTGTTAACCCAGAAACGTTGTACTACAGGGTGAAAAAATCGAAATGTCAAAGGAATCGCGACTAGATGCTGTCATAAGGCAGGAATACACGCACGCAAGTGTTCGATTTAAAATGTAATTTCGTCGTACTTGTGTAACTGACAGAGAAGTCATAGTAGTCACCATATAACACCCCTATACCGTATTATATTATTGCTGCATGTCAAGATACATTAAGTATTCTGATGGGCATGTGCCCCGGGATCATCCCAACAACCATATTTTTTTTAATTATTAAAATGGATGAGATTTCAACTCTTAAAGTAAATATATTTTTGTTGCACATGACACAATGCACTGAGCACCAGATTTTTGTTTGTCGTTTTCCCACCCCGTTTGCTCGTCAAGGTGAAAAGAAACATCTAAAGGACGCCACCAATCACCTCCCAGAAGATGATTTGGCTACTGAGTTCTGGGAAACGGGTTTTTCTATATATAAACATCATTTTTTAATGATAATATCTTATCTGCAGTATCGTTGACATATATCAAAATAGCAAAGGTCCTAATACGGAACCTTGAGGGACATTATCATATTGTGGTTTAATGCCTGAAAAAGCATCTCTATACAATACTTTTTGTGTTCTTATGTCAAGGAAACGCTTGAACCAACTATGAAGGTTACTGTTTATGCCATGTGTTTTCATTTTCAAGAGTAAACCTTTGCGTCAGACACGTTCAAATGCCTTATACAAATCACAAAATATCATACAGCAGGATTTATCCTTATCTATAGATTTCATAATATTATCATATGTTTCAATCAATTGATAAACAGTGGAGTGATCTGATAAGAAACAGCTTGATATTTGTAAAACGTATTGTGAAAAATAAAAATGGTTATAAAAGTGTTTAAAGACATTGCATTCTATAGTTTATTCTACACAAGTCAACAATGACACGGGTTTGTACGAGGGTTGTCCGTAAAGTTTGTGGACAAGCCTAAATTTTAATAAAAGTAGCATTATAGATATTTATCATTAGCATATTTATAATCCTTTACTATATGTGAATTATAAAATGTAAAATTTTATCCAATTTCAAATGCATAATTACAAGTATGACTTCGTTATTAGACTTGGGATGGTGACCCGGAGCACAGCGAAGATTTAATATAAAAAAAAGAAGTTTCTTATCATTTTATATATTTCATTTGTATTTTGTAAAATTCCGCGTATATTGAGATGATTGTTACATTATGACGTTTACCATAGTATTAACGTCACACCAGCAAAATTTGAACGTTCAAAGTTTCGAAATGGCAGAGAAATCGAAGTTTGAGTCTATAAAAACAGGACCGTCATTGTTCGAAATAAGGACGTTTTCAGAAAAAGTGAAGCAGAGAGCAGTGATAAAATTTTGTCTAGACATCGGTAAAACACCATTTAATGAAAATAACAGTTTCATAAATTTTATCAATGTTTCTCGGGTTTTATCAAGGCTGTACAGGAACTGTACGGACAACCCTCGTAATTTGACATAACTGATGATTCATCTTTTTCTATACAATAGCAGGACGTGAACAATTTTCCAAGAGTTTGGAAAAGTACAACCATTTAAGGATCTGTTAAATAACAAGCAAAAGATTTTACAATTGTTTTAATATCACTCTTTAACATTTTATGAGTAATATTGTCAGGACACATTGCTTTAATTAACCGTTAAAAAGGAAGTTATATCAAAAATATCTCGTTCAGCGAGATATATATATATATATATATATATATATATATATAAACAAGCACTCTAAACACTTTTTTGAAATATTTCGACCGTGTTACCGGTCTTTAACAGTCGTGTTTATTGATCAATAAACACGACTGATGAAGACCGGTAACACGGTCGAAATATTTCAGAAAAGTGTTTAGAGTGTTTATTTTTAAATTTTGCTCCAACAAAAGAGACTTTATATATATATATATATATATATATATATATATATATATATATATATCAGGACATCACTGCAAAAAGGGAAAATTCAGGTATGACTTGAGCGGCCGTCATAAGCATTCGACACTAACGAAAAATAATCAGCTTTTTCTGGTTTTCATAGAGTGTGTTACAAGAAGGGGGATGTTATAACTGTAAATTTGTGTGAAAAACATAAAATTGTTTGTGTTGCACAAATTATTATGTATAGCTAATATTGTCACATTAAGCATGTCAGTTTGAAAACAAATAAAAAAAAAAAAAAAGCTAACTTAAGTATTTTTACGTATGTACCTTTAAAAAGATTTTCATACAATTTAAAGGTAATGATCGATCGGTTCCCTATATGGTGATCAATTTATCTCAGTCAGTCAGCACTTTCCATGGCGTGCAATAACTAAACGTTTCCCTGGGATTTTCACACATTTTATACATACTACTTAGATTAGGCAGAGGAGGACCCCTTTTAATGTTCAGATTTATCATGCGTTCCTTTATACATGGGTTCCGTTATGCATACACCTTTGTTCCCCGTGGGGATCCGGGTTGTTAGAATAGATCCTCAGTACTACTTGCTTGTCGTAAGAGGCGACTAAATGGGACGGTCCTTCGGATGAGACCACAAAAACTGAGGGCCCGTGTCACAGCAGGTGTGGCACTATTAACACCCCTACCTGCTCAAAGGCCATAAGAGCTGAGCATAGGCCTAAATTTTGCAGCTCTTCACCAGGAATGATGACGTCTCCATATGAGCAAAAAATTCTTGACAGGAATGTTAAACAATATACAATCAATCAATACAGCTTTGAAGTTTCTAGTTCACTCTTATGAAGACGTCACATTTTATAAGTGAAGTGCCATAATTTTTTACCCATATGTATGGCGCTGAAGATCGTAACATTGAGGATTGTTTAACGAGCCAACGCCTACTATGACACGGGAACTTTCTTTTTGAAAGTCATTTAAAATTATATTCTCTAATGCTGGACACTTGGCAAAAGAACACTCAATCTTAAATGTCTAAGTTTTACACGGCTTCGGGATCGAGAATCGAACGTGGAACATCCCGGTTGTGAAGCAATCGGAACTCCTCAGATGTCTCGAACATTCGACATACATGTGTATGCCGAGTATGGGAGACATCTGAGTATTTCCGATTGGGTTGTGAAGCCAGCTCATAACCACAAGACTACTGCAACTGAAATTTAAAAGGGATGCCTGTGCAAGTGAATTGAATTAGAAACGAAATAAGTTGAAATAAACTGACCGAAACAATATCAATTTAAATAGATTTACAGAAACGAAATGATCCCGTTGGTATCCGAGTTAGAATAGATCCCCAGTACCCCTTGCTTGTCGTAAGAGGCGACATCCTTCGGATGAGACCGCAAAAACCGACCCCCCGTATCACAACAGGTGTAGCACAATCAAGATCCCTTCCTGCTCAAAGGTCTTAAGCGCCGAGCATAGGCTTAAATTTTACAGCCCTTCACCGGCAGTGGTGACGTCTCTATACGAGTGAAAAATTCTCGAGCAGGACGTTAAACAATGTACAAACAACAAATCAACCGAAATGAAATTTATTGACCAGATTTCTATGCCATGAGTTCAAATCAAAATACAAAAATACAAATTCCAGAAAAACTAAATCATACTAAATAACGTTAACGTGTCATATGCATCTATCATTCATTAAGTTTTTCTCTATATACATTACTCCGAGTACGATTCCTGTGGGATTTGCAGTCAATTTATATTGTACAGTGCGATGTAAAATAAACCAGTCCTGAGACTATTATACGTTTTAGATCTAAGAATATACTGTGACAGTACTTACATGTTTAAAGTCATACAAGACTTGCTCAGCAACGACACATGTAACTACCTACAATGATATCTATACTTTACAAAAATAAACTTGGATCGTCAAGAACACATCAAAACAAAGTTTCTCAGAAGGAATGCCATAAATGAACCAATCAGATAGCTTGAGAAAACGCACAAATCTTACCACTAACAGAAACACGCCGAGGGCCCTCATGATTTTCAGACTACCTGAATTTATGTCAACAGCGATATATATTCCAATTTACTTGGGGGCCCATTGGGGTTGCTAAGAGATAAAATGTTTATAACCTTTATATAACTTGGGCTATTTTATTTTTCATGTCGCTCTAACGATGATATTGGTAAATTACATTTCTTGAAGAAACTTTGAGATGTTTTTCCCTGAAGCCACGTGTACGTTAAACCTATCAATCTGTTCATTTTTTATGTAAAAATTACATGCACCATTTAGGCGACATAATCTATATTTGACAAATTGAAAAGAAATAATATGAATTTTGGAATTTATATTAAGGTCCATTTTCAACGATATTGGTTAAGATGTTAACGCATACGAGGACGAGAGGCCGAGTCAACAAGTAACCAGATTAAATTATTTCCGGTTGATATCCACCTCTTTTTTTCTATGTAACTGCCATCTAGTGTGATGCACTTAGATCAACGGTGTTCAAGTCCCATCAGCCCATAACTAAAAAAGTCAGGGCCCTTTCCATTGACCCACTCCTCAACTGCCATCATGACTTCTTCGTCAGACCGGAAATGACGTCCACGGATATCCTTTTTTAAGCTTGAGAATAGGAAGAAGTCGCTTGGAGCTTGGTCAGGCGAATAGGCAGGGTGTGGTATTAATTCATACCCGTTTCACTCTACAGCATCCATTGCAAGTGTGGACTCTAGCGTTGTCCTGTTGCAGTAAAACACCTTTAGATACCTCGGCGTTTTTCACGGATGGCGATTCTCAGCTGATCTAGCAAGTTTACAGAGTACACTCCAGCTAGTGTACTTCTCTAGGGTAAAAAGTCCAACATAATAACGCCTTTTGCGTCCCAAAATGCTGTGGCCATCACCTTGCCAGCAGATGGTTGCGTCTTGAACTTTGACCTCGGAGACGACTCTAACGACTATGAGCTTTATTCTCTGGCTCAAAATAACGAACCCAAGTCCCATCTACATCAACAGACGCAGACGAAAATCATCTTTTAACCTAATACGCTACAACAAGGCGCTGCATACTGATACTCTATTTGCCATTTGCTCATCGCTAAGAGATTTGAGGACCCAACGGGCTATTAGCTTAAACGATCACGTAAGATTGAAACAATGCATGTAAATCGTGACTTTCGATCAATCGGAAATGGAATAGGTTGGTTACTTATTGACTCGCCATCGCAATAACTGCCGAGACTGCACTTCCTTGAAATTATGAATATAGATGGATTAATACTGGCATGTTAGGGACTTTGTCCCTTGAACCACACAAGAACTTTAAAAAATATATTTGTCGACTCCTTCTCTATCGTATCCGAATAAATCTTCCAAAATAAGTAATATTATTCAGTTATATTTATACGTTTCCAGAAAATTGGAAGGACTAAAAATGTACCTCCAATCCGCCAAGCCCTGCGGTCTACCCCTCGCCCCAATATTACAAAACTAGAATCCACGCCTGATTAATGCTCATTTAATACGCATACACTGTACTAGAAAATTATAATGATATGTTCTACACAATCAATATAACTTCAAACACGATTTGACCAGAACATTACGACTATGCATGTATTCAGTAATCTTATCTGGGGTTGTAAGCAACATTCAATCAAGGACTTTGTCGATACAAGGTCCACGAGGGACATGGCCAAGACTATATACATAAATTCACACATCTGTATAAACCTTTTCATTGACCCAGTTTAAATAATATACTGTGCCGAGACAGTGTTATGTTGGAGCTAATGGATCTTTGTGACGTCATAAAAGCTAAATTATGAGTTATCATCCAATTAACCAGAAGGGTGGTTTAACTGATTTTCATAAGCTGTGACACTGGAGTACGACAAGGTGAAAATTTGTCTCCATTTCTGTTTTCCCTTTATATTAATGATCTAGATAATTTTTTATTGAATAAACACATTGCGAGTCTCCAAAACAAAAACATCGCACGAGTCTTATTTACATGACAAAGAACTGTGAGTGCTGTATCTCATTTGTAACTACACAATTGATATTACTTTCATAGAAAATTAATTGTTCCTGTACATGAAACTGATTATATTGTTTTATGTTGATGATTGCCGAGGCTGAGGCTAAAAGTAAATAATGAGAAAACAAAAATATTGATATTTTGTAGAGGGTCTATGCCAAAGAATGTTTTTCACTATTACAAAGTTACTATTGAAAATGTAAAGGATTTTAAGATCAGGGTCTTTTATTAAAGCAAATAAAAAATATAATTTGTGTGAACATGATGTAATCAGAAGACTAAGACAATCTAATTTACCAGTTCGCTGACAAATCGATTTGTTAGATAAGATTGTTATTCCAGTGTTACTCTAAGGGTGGGA
The DNA here is from genome assembly GCA_024699665.1 of Ostrea denselamellosa. NCBI lineage: Eukaryota > Metazoa > Mollusca > Bivalvia > Ostreida > Ostreidae > Ostrea > Ostrea denselamellosa. The sequence continues at coordinate 3,558,885 of JAMZEH010000053.1, forward strand.
AATTTGGAGTTACATACTATTAGATGCTACTGAACGTGTACATTTGAAATTCTTAAAGGCATAAGCGACGTTTCCAACATTTTCTCTAATATTATATTTTCATCTCCCCAATGTGAAATTTATTTTGTATAATAGGTCTAGGAATGCATGCATATTTGCATCAGAATAGTGGATACTCTTGTTTTCTGTGTATTATGAAAATGTTAGATGTGTGTGTTATCTCTAATATCTGATTTGAACAAAATATTGGAAATGTCAAATGGATTTCAGCCGTTGTGAAACAAAGGTACAAGACCAATTTATTTAAAAATGGTTCAGTATTATTAACGACTGATCAAAAGGCCATATATACATCTTGAAGGTATTTAAAACCAGATGTAGTTATGAAAATTATGTCAACATATTTCCACAAACTTAGAAAAGAATATTTTAATGAAATACCGAACCCCAAATAATCATCCCTCAGCAGCGACTGGGAGATGGTACAATATCCCTCTCAATGAAAGAGATTGTAAAGTATGTAACTTAGGACATACTGCTGATGAATTTCATGATATTCTGAAATTTAAACTAACAAATCTGAGAAAAATAAACGTACATCACCCATGTTGTCAAGTTTTGTGAAATTATGTTGACTACTAACTCTACAACATTAAACAGGTATGTATACTTATTTCTAAAATATATGATAGAGTCTGCTCTCCATATCTTTTTCCATTATAACATACTTTGTATATATTGTACATATTTAAGCCTACATATTATTATAAGAGGTAATACCTCTGACATGTAAATAGTTGTAATTATATAATATATAATATCGACGTTCTGAAATACTACAAAGACACAACTCTTCGCCTCTAATGACTAAAGTGCGCGAAAACGTCTATGCTGGTGCTGCATTTTGTTGTCACCAATCACAGAAGTCCTCAAAAATGGCGGAGATCTCGCAAAGCCACAACTAAATTGATTTCACATTACGAAACTCACGTAGATCATCTCAGTTTCATCCTTTTTTGTGGTCTTCTACACAATGCAGTGCGCCTCATTTGGAAATGTAATACTCTGACAAGACGGTAGTTGTGTGAAACCATGGTCTAACTTTTGATATCACAATACACCTGAAGCCGTGACTGATAGCAATTAGGAGTTGAAGAGTGAATTTTGCATGCACGCATACAACGAAATTCATCATTGTAAATGTGTCTATGAAAACATTTGACATCACATGATCGTGATCAGCTTGATTCATACTATGTTTGTGAATGAATTTCAGTGTATCATTACATACGAAAAGCGGTCGCATAGCTCAGCAGTAGAGCGTTCGCTTCGTAGCACTATAACAAAATAACGCTGTCACAGCATAATACTACAAATAGAAAATGTGGGTGTGGTTGTAACGCGCTGGTGTGGTCCAAATCGTATGGGACGAGATCGTTTCCGAATCATGGAAGAACATGTGGGCGAGGTGACCAACACTGTACTCCAGGCTAGTTAATTACCTGTAAATTTGTGGATATATAATGTAATGTTACTTGATGTTACTTGAAGCAATAGAAACAGATACATTATAGATAAGTATTACATAGACCATATTTTGTATGCATAATTGTGCTACAAGAATTACACACTAGTTGACGTAATTATAGTAGGCATATTTTTGCAGTCATTCTATTTAGTACTTATTTTCCGGAATCTGCTATTGCTTTAGTTTTGGTTTCGACAACTATATGTATGTAGCATATAACAGTTTCCGGTATACAACACACGAGATTACAAATGTATGTATACATATATAGACAATGCATTCTTTCCGACTAAATTAACAAATAAATCAATAATACAATGAATAAACATCCTCAACTCTTATCATACAATCTTCTCTTCCTTTCTCTCTCTCTGTCTCTCCTTTTCTATATGTCACAAATCTTACAATAAGGACCAGAAAATTTTTCAGTCTTGGCATTGAAATTTATCCCAGAAACATGCATATAAATGGCAGAAATTAAAATCATCTCGGTGAATTGTCAAGGATAAAATGATCATAAGAAACGAAAGGATGTCTTTCAATATTATCGTCAACAGCAGTGCAACATTCTGTGTTTGATAGACACACACTTTACGATGGAAATGGAACAAGAAATTAGAAATGAATGGGGCTACGAAGCTCGATTTAATTCTTTTACTTCAAACTCAAGAGGAGTTGCCATACTATTTAATAATAATTTTGAGTACCAAATACAAGAACAGATTGCTTCAGATGACACTGGTAATTTAATTGCACTTAGCATTTCAATAGATAATAGGAATATAAGTCTAGCATGTATATCTGGTCCCAATGAGGATTCTCCCGAGTTTTATCAGAAATTGGGGGATATTATAAAAGAATTAAATAATGAGGAAATGATTATTGTTGGAGATTTCAATTTAGTACTAGATACTACCAAAGATTATTTTAATTATTTACATATTAATAACCCCAAAGCAAGGGAAGTTGTTCTAGAACAAATGATATCTTTCAATTTAGTAGATATATATAGAGAATTCAATCCACACACAAATCGATTTACTTGGAGGAAAACTATTCCTATGAAACAAGCTCGCTTAGACGTCTTCCTTATATCTGCATCTCTCTTAAAGGAAGTAAAAAGCAGTGATATCATGCCAAGTTATAGATCAGATCACTCTCCAGTTTTCATATTACTCAAATTCAATAATTTTAAATATGGAAAGGGACTACGGAAGTTTAACAATTCACTCTTAAAAGATTTAGAATATATTAAATGTATCGAAAAGCCTATTGATCAAATAAAACAACATTATGCAGTTCCTGTATATAAAAGGGAAGCAGTTTCAGCTATTCCTTATTCAGAAATACAGTTCATAGTAAATGAGCAACTCCTTTTAGAGACCCTGTTGATGGAACGCAGATCAAAAGCCATTTAGTATGCAAGTCACATTAAAAATACAAAGATCAAAAAGACATGGAACTACAAAAGCAACTAGAATTAGAAAAGGACTTTGAACAAAATACTGAAACTATAAATGAAAGAAAAAAAGAGCTTGAAAGTATACGAAGTCATAAGATTAATGATAATATGGTACGCTCTCGGGCTAAATGGATAAATGAAGGAGAAAAACCATCTAATTACTTTCTCAATTTAGAGAATCGTCATTATACAAATAAGATTATTTCAAAAATAATAGTTACAGAAAAAATGATATTCAAAAAGAAGTTATCAAACAAGAAGACATTTTGATTGAAGTTTAGAATTTTTACCGAAACCTATATTCAAGCAATAAGAAAATAGATGAAAAGACGGGTAGTAATATAATTGATATGCTTAAGGATTTTAAGGTTCCTAAATTATCAGATGCAGAGAAAAAGGCATTAGAAGGATACATTTCTTATAAAGAAGAATCTATAGTCTTGAAGGACACGTCAAATAACAAGACGCCTGGTAGTGATGGTTTCACAGCCGAATTCTTCAAAATGTTCTGAAAAAAAATTGGATTTTTTGTTGTACGCTCATTAAATTACGGTTTTGACCACGGAAAATTATCATCAACACAAAAGCAAGGAATTATAACTTGTATACCCAAGGAGGGTAAATCAAAATTTTCTTTAAACAACTGGAGGCCAATTTCATTACTCAGTGTTACTTATAAAATAGGATCAGGTTGTATAGCAAGAAGGATAAAAACTGTACTTAGTAAAATTATTAGTAATGATCAAACCGGTTTTATACCTGGAAGGTATATAGGAGAAAATAGTCGACTGATATATGATCTTATGAACTATACAGAGACTAATCCCTGGACTGTTAGTTATGATAGATTTTGAAAAAGCCGTTGACTAAGTTTCTTGGAAATTTATTAAAGATACCTTACAGTACTTCAATTTTGGACCTTCTTTTTGCAGTTGGATAACAACATTCCATTTCAATACAGTTTCATCGGTTTCACAGGCAGTAGTTTTATCAAATTTCTTTAGATTAGGACGTGGTTGTAGCCACGGGGACCCTGTATCACCATATACATTCTTATCATGTGCTGAAATTGTAGCTATAATAATTAAGAATAATAACAAAATAAAGGGAATTGAAATAAATAATGTAGAATATCTGATGTCACAGTATGCAGATGACACTTCCATTATCCTTGATGGTTCTGAGGAATCTTTAAGAGAAACCATGAAAGAAATTGAGGAATTTTATAAATTATCTGGCCTTAAAATAAAACGAGACAAAACTCAGATTGTATGGATAGGCAATAAAAAATTTTCAGAAGAAATATTATGTTCCAATACAAATTTCAAATGGACATCTCACTTTAAACGATTAGGCATCTACTATGATGTAGATTTGAATAAAATTTTGAAATTGAATTATGACAAAAAACTTGAGAAGATTAAGTCAATTATTGACCAGTGGAAGAAACGAAAGTTAACTCCAATTGGGAAAATAACCTTTGTGAAATCGTTCTTAATCTCTCAACTAAATCATCTATTTATTGTTTTACCAAATCCAAAGAGTGAGTTTATTAAAGAACTTAATACTATTTTATTCGAATTTATCTGGGATTCCAAATCTGACAAGATTAAAAGAAAAGTTGTTACACAAAATTATGCATGTGGTGGACGTAAAACAAACAAAAAATAACAAACTATTTCTTTAACGGAAAAGACAATTTATTCAACAACAATAACAACAACAACCACAACCATTTAGCATGTCGATCTGATTTTCCTCAGTCACATACTGAAATAAAACTGCAAAAGTAACACACTACCCCGCATATCAAAATAACCTTTATTTGCATATATTTCTATAATAATACTTAGATATTTGTGTCTTTGCTGATAGAATCATGTGAGTATGACGTATATCGAGATATCTTCGTTAAACGATGGAAGCAAGGAAAAATGGACAAATTTTAGACATATTTTTCCAGATACACATAGACTCAAACACAGTCATCGACATCGTTCATATAAAAGATCTAGTATACTAGATGTCGCACTTGTCTCGCTTTTACGTTGCGTCAACAGACAATTAGGTCCACATCACATTCACACAAAACTTTACTCTGTTCCAATGAGAGTTTTGAATACGTTATTTGAAGATATATATGTGGATTGTTTGCACACCAGAATATAGACTGGATTTTATGATTATTGGCATTGCCCATCACAGGGTCTTGAAGCCACCGCTGGTTTTAGATGATATTATTTCCCAATCTAGCCGCAAGTTCCTTAAACTCAAATTTACTAACAAAGGAATTGATGCCGTCGACATAAGCAATATTCTTCGTCATAAAAAAGTTCAGTCTTTTATTCCAGAGTATTTCAAGTTAAATTCTAAAGGGTGTTAAGAAAGTTCGTTCCATGATTTCAGCATGCCTAAAATTATTTATAAACAACTCATATACAAGTTTATATGTTTTTAATAACCAGACAGTCCACCTTTGTTTTTCAATACATTTTTAATTCTATTTGGCATTGGATGAATCAAAGAAATCAAATGTTTCTGAGGTATCTCCCTCCATGCACGGTGAAGTCGGCGTCGTAATTGGCACATTGTCGTTGGGCGCGGATCCTTGTAGGCCTCGCTGTCCAGAATACTCCATAGATTTTCGATGCAATTTAGGTCTGGGGAATTGCCTGGCCATTCTACTTTGGTAATAAAGTTTGGTAGATTATTTTCACACCAATTCTGTGTTAGCAGGGCAGTGTGAGGGGTCGCTCCATCTTGAACAAATGTGGCGTGTCCTGGATATTGAAGTAACTTTCGTTCGTCGATCCTACCACTATTTTTCTGTCGATTTAGAGCAGGTTTTAGTTCTTTTTGAAGGATATTGTTCACATAATAATCAGCATTAACAGTTTTGCCGGCTGGAACAATGTGAAGTTTGGATAATCCCTGTACTCCCATCGCACCCCATACCATGACTTTAGCGCTCGACTTGACGCAGCTTACATCTGGAACCTCATCTGACTGGGACCCCCATACAACATCGTCCTGTCGGTTCGGAACATGAAACAAATATTTCGTAGATTCATCACTAAAGATGTAGTTTTCCCAGTTCTCAGCCGTCAAATGCTTGTGATCACGAGCAAATTTCAATCTCTTTTGCCTCTGTGTTTTCGTCAATAGTTGCTTTCTCGGTCTTTTAAATGCCTTCAATTTTTTAACTTTTCGCAAATAATTAAAAACAGTTACATGACTCACATTAAAGCCTGAGTTCTTAAGTTCCTTGCTGTATTTCCTTGTTGATTTTCCTCGTTTGTATATTATGTTTTCCACTTTTCTCTTCACTACCCCCACTATCTTCGAAGGCCGGCCGGATCTCGGTTGATCGGATAGTTGTTTATTCTGCTATCGCCTTCGCCTCCACTTTGTTACCCATCGCTCACTTTTACATAGCTGCTTAGCCACATCCTTCACACTTAATCCTCCATCTAATAAAGCCAAAGCTTGAGCTCGTTCATTAACTGTATCAACACTTGTACAGGACGTCTGCTTTTTCACTGAACTCGGCATATTTATTTCATGACGTAATAGACAATTTGTTTACATCACACTATAGTAACACAAGAGAGTGCACATAGGGAAGGATAACTGCTGATATAATGAAAAAAAAAGTCTATAGAGTTACCAGTAAAAATTTGAAACAAAAACATGTCGTTTTTCTATTTAATTTTTCAAATTTACAAACGGAACGCACTTTCTTAACACCCTTTACACCTTGTATTTCCTACAGATATACTTCCACTACTGCATCCAAACTGTTAAACTACAAACAAACTTTGCAGTGCCTAGATATAGACCATCTTATACTCAATCCACCTACCTGTTCTTGTTCGTCGTCTTCTTTTAACTATAGTCTAGCTGGACATGCCATTACGGGTAATGTTGATATAGTTAAAAATGAAGATCTAAAATGACTTATTTTAAAAGGTCCTAAATTCAGAGAACCCCGGTCTTTCAATTGGCGACAGAACGTCATCTCTATTATGAATTATGTCGACGATTATGCCAGACGATAGGCTAAATCCGAAAAGGAAGAACTTGATACCTTGTCAGAACGGATAAAAAGTATAAGAGGAACATTAAAATCCCGTATCAGACATGTCAAAACAAAAATGCGTACCATCTATCATTCTGTGTTTAGTAAATCCGAAGTGATGAAAGAGTTAGATGGGTTACACGAGGGATATGTATCTGACAAAGCTGGCAACAACATTATATTTGTTTTGAAGGATCATTATTACATCTGCATTCTAAACGAACTTCGCATTAATTCAACATTTATTAATCGCACTTATACTGCAACTGCCCTTTCAAAAGATGAAATTATTCAACACCATGCTTCATTTTTCAATACATTTACTATCCCAGTCAAAGAAGCAGATAAATATGAGTTACCGTACATATACTGGATCCCCAAACTCTACAAAAACCCTTACAAAGAAAGATACATTGCTGGATCCAGTAATTGTTCTATCAAGCCCCTATCTTTGCTCCTCACGAAAATATTAACTGCTTTGATGGAAAAACTTCAAACGTACTGTGCCACCACATATGCCAGAAGTGATATCAATCAAATGTGGATTCTTAAAACTTCTAAAGAACTTTTAGTGAATTTGAAATCACAAAACTTTTCTCAAATTCACAACATTAAAACGAATAATTTTACAACACTTTACACGACCATACCTCACGATAAGTTAAAGACTAGAATGTTTGACATCGTAGACCAGTTGCTTCATGAACAAAAATGGTAAATGGAAATATTCACATTTAGTGATTGGTCATCCCAAAAATTATTTTGTTAAACACCACTCTGATTTCACCCACAAGTACTCTGAAGTTGATATTAAAAAGATGCTAGAGATCCTCATTGACAATATTTTCGTAGTCTTTGATGATCAGGTCTTCCAATGTTGTGTTAGAAATCCATGGGCACGAATTGTGCTCCTTTGTTGGCTGACCTATTTTCATATACTTATGAAGCAAAATTCATTCAACAGCTTCTACATGAGAAGAATAAAATATCTTGCTATGGCCTTCAATTCGATTGATTGATTGTTTGTTTGTTTGCTTTACGTCCCGTCGAGAATTTTTCACTGATATTGGGACGTCACCAGCTGTAGATGAAGTACCACAAATTTAGACCTATGCTTAGCGCTCAGGGCCGTAGCAGTGAGGGTTCTTTAACGTGCCAACGCCTACCGTGACACGGGACCTCCGTTTTTAAGGTCATATCCGAAAGACCCGTGATTCTCACTTCTAAATGCCGAGCGTTTGGCGAAGGAGCAATCACTACCTATTTTTTGTCTTAGGTTTGACGCGACTATGACACAAGCGGGGCTCGAACTCACGACCTCCCGGTTACGACGCGAACGCTCTAACCACTGAGCTACCGCCTTCAATTCGACATTTAGATACATCGACAACGTTTTTTCTAGTAACAATGGTCATTTTCATTCATATGTCGAATCGATATATCCCAGTGAACTTGAAATAAAAGACACCAGAAAGTCTTCCACTTCTGCTTCGTACTTAGATATTTTACTGAAAATAGATGCCGGCGGCAAACTAACAACTCAATTTTATGACAAACGGGATGATTTCAATTTCTCCTTCGTTAACGTCCCTTATGTATGTGGCAATATTCCATAATCACCTGCATATGGTGTTTATATACCCCAACTTATTCGATACGCAAGAGCTTGTTCTGCATATTATTAGTTTTTAAATCGAGGCGGTCTACTGACAAAGAAGTTGATGTTACAGAGTTTGTACAGTCTCGTCTAAAGTCAGCATTTCGCAAATTTATGGTCGTTATAACGATCTAGTTTGCTAGTACAACTTACCATTAAGTGAAATACTGTCTGATGTGTTTCATACTAATTGTTAGCCCGCTCTTGGCACACTGATTCTGACTACGGATTGCTCCGTTTACCTGATCGAAATATAGGACTCACGGCGGATGTGACCGGTCGACAGGGGATTGTTACTCCTCCTGGACACCTGATCCTATCTCTGGTATGACCAGGGGTCCGTGTTTGCGCATGTCTCCGATTTGTATTTTCTACAGGAATTACAAGATTGAATACAGTTAGTTATCTTGGTCTTTTCATTCCAGTTCCATTACTTTAAAAAATAAATGACACGATTCGAGCATTAAATCCCATTTATTGTATTTGCCAACAAACTTTTATTTAAGATACATTCTAAACATTTGGGGTACTGTGTTAATTTTGATTTTTTATTTAGGTCTTTTCATGTGCTACTTTTACACGCTACTCGATTGATTGATTGATTATATATCGTTTAACGTCCCGCTCGAGAATCTTTCACTCATATGGAGACGTCACCATTGCCGATGAAGGGCTGCAAAATTCAGACCTATGCTTGGCGCTTATGGCCTTTGAGCAGGGAGGGATCTTTAACGTGCCACACCCGTTGCGACATGGGACCTCGGTTTATGCGGTCTCATCCGAAGGACCGCCCCATTTAATCGCCTCTTACGACAAGCAAATGGTACTGAGGATATATTCTAACAACTCGGATCCCCACGGGGCGACGCTACTCGAGGACAGTTACATCAATTCAAGGGAGGTAACCAAATATCCAAGTAAAACGCATTTGTTTATATGAGTAATATGTTCATAGGATATAGTCGTTTCTATTATTATAAAAACGGCAAAAAATGGAATATATGTGATTTACCACCAACATTTTTCTGAGAGTGACTTTAATGTACCCGCGTCCCTGATCATTTCGATACCCGTCTCTCAAAAACGCAAAGCCTGCCTTAATGGTATACCAACAATTCAATATAATAACAATTCGATATAATAAATATATTACAGATATTTAACGATATCGTGCTTCCATGCAATACACAGGTTTAACTGTCCAAGTTAGCCGTTGACTGTAAAAGTCAGCCTTCTCGAAAACTCTACATCTCATAGACATATAACATTATTCTAAATGTCACAGTAAGTTCTAAACCCTGTTGTAATGCTACTTCCTATTATATTAGTTATGAACTGTTTAAAGGTCGATTTCGAAAACCGTGATTTCAGTCGGATTACAGGAATGCTGTAAATGGAGAACTGCCGAAGATCAGACTTTGCTCACCGACTACATTCAAATGTGATTAACATATTTGATATATATTTTTATTGATATGTTCCTTTTTGCAATTAATGAGCTCGAAATGTTGAATTAATGAAGTTATTTTTACAGATTCAGCGATCATGTTTAGTCCACTGCCTCTATTCACACGTCCTACTTTTACCCACTCCCCACCAGAACCAATCCCGATCTCGATGAATTAAAAAAAAAAAGACGCCACAAAATATAAAAATCAATTTCTTTCAAACTTCTCCATCAAATGTTACGAAATTCGAACCTGATCTGTAGTTTACCACTCTGAAACTACATTGCAAGTTTCAAATGAATCCTTGCAAGCATAACGAAAAAAAAGTTTGGAAAACCAATGAAACAGACTGACAGATAGAGAGACAGACGGACAGAGAAGAAAGCTATAGTCCCCTTTGGTTTTACAAACCGGTAGAGGACTAATAATTGAGAGCTTGTGCCACTCTTTTAATGGTGAAATCATACTTTATTATTACATGTAGGTGTTTTAAGGTGCTATTAAATTAAATTTTGGTGTAATGAACCACCCTGATAGAAAATATAGAAAAACAAAATCCTGACCACTACGCAAACCTGGGGGGTTTAGTTGCTAAAGTCGAAGTGGTGCTCTGTTAGTTTTACTTCCGTAGTAATACAGTTCCGCGTCTCATTTACTCCAACACTCGGCATTTAGAAGTGAGAATCACAGGTCTTTCGGGTATGACCTTTAAAACGGAGGTCCCGTGTCGCGTCAGGCGTTGGTACATTAAAGAGCCCTTACTGCTACAGCCCTGAGCATAGGTCTAAATTTGCGGTACTTCGCCTATAGGTGGTGATGCCTCAATATGGATGAAAAATTCTCAAAGGGACGTAAAAGAAACAAACAAACAAAAATAATTCTGTACTAACAAACATGCGTCTGCCTATCAGTACTCTCGGTACTTCGATTTTTAAACGTCTGTAATGTCCGTGGCGCATTGAGGCATTTAACATGTAGACCTTTTATTATGTCGCCCTTTTAACAGAATATCCTCTTGGCATGGACGGCTGCATATTGAAGATTAATCCAGCTGACAGCCAGCTCCAATGGAAATTTAATACCAAAGCATAACAATTCGAGATCGTGAATGGTCAATATTTTGAACTGCAGGAATATACAGGTAGTTGTTCAAGAAGATATATACTTTCTGGCACAACTTTCGATGAAAATTGGGTAAGCATTTTTTCCTTCTGATTATTTATATATGTATAATATTCACCAAAGTAACATATAAAGAACGTGAGGCTAGAAACACAAGCAGGGTTGTGACAGTCTGGAAAACATTTTTTGAAACCTGGATGAGGCAGTATGTTTTACGTTGTCGCGTGTCTTTTTATCTATTTCACCCGCAACAATCTATATCTTCCACTGTAGACTCTCGTCATAATCACAAATATTGATTTTTGCTTAGATAAAACTATTTACTAGAATGCTGAATTCAAGAGTGGGTACGTTTACATGTTTTCATGGCACAAAATTTTTAACTAGACTTTTGAAAGTGTCCTGTGTATAAAAAAAATCATGGGCGGAGAGATTTGTTGATTTTGTACAACAATGAATCCTTTGTATCGTGCTGAGAAAACCCTAAAGGTACATGTAACTAAAGGTTACAAACACCACACACAATGTGAATTAATATTATAAGAGCTGCCTTATTTTGTGGTGATCTTAAACCATCCATGTTATTGATTTTTTCCCTTTCTATTTCTTTTTCTTTTAACAAAAAGAACACTAGTAAATATATTATAAATACCACGGTCAAAAGGCTTTACTGAAGATTTTAACACCTAAAGCCAAAGAAAAACAAGACTGTTGTGACTGGGCGTAAACTCGGTTACAAAGAGACGGACTTATCATAAAGTCTAGTTTGGATTGTATCGTGGAGTTTATCCTCACATTGACGAGCATCTTTACTACGAAAAATATCGATTTTTTTTTTCAAACTGCAGATATTAGACGGATTCATCGAGTATTTCTTAAACACTTGGGATCAACACTCGGGTCCGTTGTTCATTTTAACGCGCGGTGAAACGTACAAAGAAAGCGTGATGAAACGTACAAATAATGCGTGGTGAAACGTACAAATAATGCGTGGTGAAACGTACCAATAATGCGTGATGAAACGTACAAATAATGCGTGATGAAACGTACAAAGAAAGCGTGATGAAACGTACAAATAATGCGTGGTGAAACGTACAAATAATGCGTGATGAAACGTACAATTAATGCGTGATGAAACGTACAAATAATGCGTGATGAACGTACCAATAATGCGTGATGAAACGTACCAATAAAGCATGATGAACGTACAAATAATGCGTGATGAAACGTACAAATAATGCGTGATGAAACGTACAATTAATGCGTGATGAAACGTACAATTAATGCGTGATGAAACGTACAAATAATGCGTGATGAAACGTACAATTAATGCGTGATGAAACGTACAAATAATGTGTGATGAAACGTACAAATAATGCGTGATGAAACGTACAATTAATGCGTGATGAAACGTACAAATAATGTGTGATGAAACGTACAAATAATGCGTGATGAAACGTACAAATAATGCGTGATGAAACGTACAATTAATGCGTGATGAAACGTACAATTAATGCGTGATGAAACGTACAATTAATGCGTGATGAAACGTACAAATAATGTGTGATGAAACGTACAAATAATGCGTGATGAAACGTACAAATAATGCGTGATGAAACGTACAATTAATGCGTGATGAAACGTACAATTAATGCGTGATGAAACGTACAAATAATGCGTGATGAAACGTACAAATAATGCGTGATGAAACGTACCAATAATGCGTGATGAAATGTACAAATAATGTGTGGTGAAACGTACAAATAATGCGTGGTGAAACGTACAAATAATGCGTGATGAAACGTACAATTAATGCGTGATGAAACGTACAATTAATGCGTGATGAAACGTACAATTAATGCGTGATGAAACGTACAATTAATGCGTGATGAAACGTACCAATAATGCATGATGAAACGTACAAATAATGTGTGGTGAAACGTACCAATAACTCACTTTAAAACGTGCGAAAATCAGCTGGAAAACCAAGGTGAGTAGGTATTTAATTGTGTTTGTATCTGGTAAGCAAACCAAGGATATGGAAATTCAGTACATGTACAAATATATATATTGTACATTTATGATATTTTTGTTTATATTTATGCATCACAGTGGTTAAACACTTTCGACGAAAACTTTAGAAATAAAACTCGCGATTGGATAAAATGATGACAAAACCTGTTCATAACACTAAAACTTGCTTATTGGTGTGTTTCATTTATAATAAATTTGTAATAGTACATATGTAGTTATTACATGTACAATTTACGCGTTATATTGGTGTTTCCAAGCTTGTAATGAGAGAATTCACATGAAACTATGATTCACAACTGGTGAAAAGAATTGTGTTTTGCCTAACGTGAGGTGAAAGAGTTCATTGTAAATTGTCAACCTTACATGACCCAGGAAAAATCCAAATTGCAGTTACACGAAACGAAACGAAAATAATAATAATAATAATAACAATAATAATAAAATACAACCAGCAACTACTTGCCAGTCTGCTATATCAACTCCAAAAATACAAAAAAAAAACCAAAAAAAAAAAAAAACAAAAAAAAAAAAAACAAAAAAAAAACCAACATCAAAGGTCAAAGGAATACTTCTTTCAATCCTTCTATATCAATAACAATGTACCCACCCACCCACCCACCCACCCAATAATATCCTCGAAAAAAAATTGCGCATTGGAGCATCCAAACTCTTCTGAACATGTTGAAAACCTAGTACTGGCAAACCATTTGGAAAAATCAACAACAAAAAATGTCCATAACACGGTAAAGAACTTGACAGAGAAACTTGTGAGACTCCAGTGTGGCTTTCCTTTGTTGGATACCAGCTTCACCAATAAGCAATAAAAAAAAATTAGAATCATCTTTCGTATAAAGCTAGGATAATAAGCATGTAAAACGCATATTGTATGATTGTGCAAGTAAAATTAAAACATGCTAGATTCAGCAAGGTCTTCAATGTTCCGCCTCCTACCCCCACCCCCCACCTCCAAACAAAACCCCTCCGACTCTGTACGGTTTTAGATATCATTCCGAGAACATCAAAGCAGTTACTTAATTCGTACACACAGCGCTCCCGATTACCGCCCATTCAATTTAATTTAATCAAATTATATCTAGAGAAACGAGCGCATTCACATATGATTGTTTAAATATAACAATGTCAAATTTGAGAATTTTTTTTACACATTATAAATGTTATTTTATCATTAATGTTTTAAGTTTGAAAAGATGTGATGGATAGATAGAGAAGACATTGTTTAATTTCAAAATACGCCCTAAAATCATCTAAACATTATTGATTGATTGTTGTTTTCCGCCACGCTCAACAGTTTTATAGTTATCTGGTGGCGTCCATTTTTTTTATTGATGGAAGAGAAAACCCAGATACAATGTACCCGGGAAGAGACCACCAACTTTCCGAAAGTAAACTGGCAAACTTTCTCTAAAAGTTCTGCGTGTCCAGTTTATCATAATGATTGACAAACATAAATACATGTAATAAAGGAAGAAGAAAAGAAAACAAAATCGAGTCTACATATTTAGTATTAGTACATATCGAATAGATATGTAGGTGTTTTTGAAATTCTATATTCCTTTCTTAAATATACTGCACAGTTTAGAGATTTACAAGCGTTGTTCCATGACAGTGACGTAACTTTTATATAAATATGTAAAGAGTGGATATAATGGATACGTGTATTTGTGGGAGTGTAACAGATCAAAACCATCATCGCTAGCCGTGCTTACTGATCCGGAAGTACTGATCCCACGTCACTGTTTTCACCCGTTCCTCCATCAATATGACGTCGAGATCCTGAAATTTTATCTATTGCAACTTGTACAAAAATATTATTTCATTGTGCATAATGTATACGTTCTTGTCTACACAGCTGTATCAGCGGATATGAATAATAGAAATATATTGAAATATATTGATTTGCAGTATTTAATACGATGTATAATTCATGCTTAGGGATAACATTTCGCAATCGTTAACATACATAAAACAATGTACATTATATCTGTGACAACATTTTACAGTTCGAAACACTTTGTCGTGTAACAAAAGAATTCAGAGGCAAAGCATATCTCTATCATCGGGGTTCCCCCCCCCCCCCCCCCCCCCCACAATGTAAAGCAGTCTTTCATATACAAAATACCATGTTAAGGATCAATACGGGATATTGAAACTTAAAAAATGAAACTCTTTAGAAAAAGAAGTTACGAAATTATGCTTCACTTGGACAACTCTTGTGACGGCTGAAAATGATTCAAATGTCTGCCCGGTTTAAAGATTATTTTTCAGAATGTTGCAGGCGAATACCATATTACCAAAAAACATAAGCTAGCCTATTAGATTAAGCTTCTGGTGTGTGGTAGCGGTAGACGACTACACAGTGGGTTAAAGTGTCCCAAGTACAATTAACAATAACAGCACAATTAATTTAGAGTACAATTCTTCCAAGCGTCGCGCACCTTACTAATAATCGTTTGTCATGTATCAATAAATATCATGCCACAAGGGGCAAACCCCTCGTTGAACCATTACGTCATCGTGCAAGTGACGTAGGGTTATTTGTATCCTCTAGATTTTCAATCAGCTCGATACCGGTGGAACACACTCTCAAATCACTTACATTTTGGACTTAACAAATTCATATCAATATTAATGGAATGAATTTAAAAAACGCTCCGGACCGGAACAATAGATAGTTTTCGACAAAGGATTTTGGTAAAGATACTTCCCTTTGTCCGCCATGTTGGAGGTCGATTTGCTCAAATACCTTCATTACGTTACCAATTTCAACTGTTTATGCTGATGAATTAGGGGTATATGGAATCATTGTTTTTCAGAAACATATACGTAAGTTAAAGTTCCACTTATTCACAATTTTTATAAACAAACAATTTTATACCATTATTTATTTCACAAGTTTAAATTTGGTTACACATAGAAGAAATATCATCCTCTAAACCTCTAATATAGCGGCAAAGAGAAATAACTTTTGGTAAATTGACGTAATGTGAAAACTATCTATATCCTCTCGTTCTTAACATTTTCGTTTCTTGCATTGCCTGTGGTGATGCATTAGTCCTCTCTCTCTCTCTCTCTCTCTCTCTCTCTCTCTCTCTCTCTCTCTCCTCGAGTGAAAGCAGTTCCAAATGGGGCTTTGGGATATTACGCTGAGTGGAGCGGAACGGAGTAGAGTGAAATCTGTAATGGTCACAGTTTTTGCAGGAAGATCATTCACACGAGAAAAAAAAAAAAAAAAAAAAAAAAAAAAAAAAAACATACGCAAGTTTAAAAAGTACTTTAAGCTCCATGAATACTTTATGTTGCGTTAGTGCAAATGTTAATTTTATAATGAACAATAGGCGCGACAATGAATAAACTCTTAAATCAATACCCTATTAAATTACTGTGTTGCTATGGGAACATTATTACTTCTGGTACTCTTGACGTTGCTGGAGTCCTGAACTTGCCCACAGGTAACAGTGACAAAACCTATAAAACAAGAATACCGTTAACACCAGTACTCGTATATTATTTGAAAATCTAATCTTCAAATAAGGGGCCGGGAGGGGCGGGGTCAAAAAGTATTTCCAAAATATTTCAAAATCTATAAAGAATTTGTGAAGCATAATTAAAGTAAAGTTGTTTGTTTTGACGTTTACCAACTACTGATATCATTAAAACTCGATCAATGCTTACGTAATAAGAGGTTTATTAAATTTTTTAGAGTTTTAATGAGTTTTGACATGGAATTGGTGACGTGATCAAATCCTACATATGTATATGTCACGAAGATAATTTGTATAGTTACTTTAAGGGGCCAGCCAAGTGAGTCTTTTACGTGATTCGCAAACAGAATTTTGAAGATTGTATATTGAATATCTAAAATAACATTCTTTATAACCTATAAACAACGTTTCTTGCTTAAGATATCAGAAGCATTCCGTATACCCCCCCCCCCCCCCCCAATAACCCCCCTATTACCTTACCAATGATCGTTTTTATGATATCAGTAGCTGGAGAATGTCTGAACACAAACAACTTTGCCTAAAAATGCTTAACAATGCTTTATAAATTTTGAGATATTAAGAAATACTTTTAACCTCTCCTGGTCCCTATTTTGAGGGGGTGACCCCTTAAATACTTGATATCGTGCAATAGGCCTAGGCTTGTCATTATGTATACAACATTTGTTCTACAACGTTTCTCAAAATATATGATTGGAGTATTCAACTTTATGGTCCAACCTCAGTATTCCTTTAAAGGGATAACTTTGAAGCTTTCATGTTATTAGAATTACATTCAGAAGAATCATTTTGCTAGAATGCTTTGTAAAATATTTCTCGTTAAAGATAGAGATAAAGACAAAATGTTTTGTACATTATTCTCCTATAAATCCAGTAATCTTTTTGATGATATCAGAAGTTGGAGAACGTCAAAATGAATTCAACTTTACTTCGAAAATGCTTATCAACATCGTTGTAGATTTTGAGATGCGCAGAAAATGCTTTTGACCCCTTCTTGCCTCTTATTAGAGAGGCTACCCCCCCCCCCCCCCTTAATAGGTACACCTTTTGTTCTACAACGTTTAAGAAAATGATTGTATATTTCGAGATAAATAGGTTCTTAAATTTTTAAGGTCTGATCCCGAAATTCCTTTAAACTAAAGGTGGCATATGATTTGAAATAGCGTTCTGTATTACATATCTCCCGTAGTTCAAAATAAGCTTCTATGCAAGATTTCGACCTCGAGATTGCAAACTCTATTAAATATCCGAATACTGAATAGTTCACTCTCAAATCTGATTAGTTTTTATTCAGTTATACCCAGTGTACCGAATGAGTTAGGATGTCAATTTGGCGATGCGGTGATTGACTACATTGATCAATGGCCAATATTGATTTCATTCCAACAAAAGTAGCTCAGGCCTTTCAGATCGCTTGGAGACTCCTCTCGTTGAGACGCGTCTATAATTGTCGCTATAGTGAGGTTTACAGTCATTTTCAACGTGTTTGTTCGGGGGGGGGGGGGGTGGGGGGTGGGGGTAGGAACATGATGTGTTTATCTTTGATATTGCCTGTCTTTCCTTGTGAACTGTAAACACGTCATCCCTGATATTCTACTATTCAAATAAATGAATATTTCACAATATATAACAATCAACGTATTTCAGAAAATATCCCATATGGAAAGTCAATGGGTTTAAAATTCTATCTCTGTGACTGTGTATTTGCGACATTCGTTCAATGTAAAAATATTAAATGTAAATGTACACATGTTAACTGTAACTGGCAGTGTTATGCTAGTGCAATGTCAGTCCGCTGGGTTGGAATGAATGATTGTTATATAATTCATTATCTGCTCAATGTTTAGACAGAAGGTGTCTTCCCACCTTGCCAAAATTCTGAAATTTCAAAAGGTAAACTGTTTTGGCTAGGTGGGAATGGTGTGCTGGAGGAGAACAAAGGAAATCAATCATCTGTGACCTATAGTCTGTTCCTATTTATTTCACCGGTAAATTGATTTGCTAACTGAGGTAATCACATTGATATTAAATAATCACACTGATATTAAAGCAATATAAGCTGTCAAAATTGTTATTTTGGGGTCCCTAAAATTTAATCGAAATTTTGTAAACATCTACCTTCTAATACCTGATTTTATCGATTAAACTTTTGTCATGTTGTATTTTTTGCATTAAATGTAAAAATTGTTCGACAATTGAAATTAAGTCTTCCCGTACCTTAATTTTTCCGACATTATTTCCATATGCAATGACCTAAAGTTGAACTCATTCGGCAAGCGCAAGCGCAATATTTCCGGTAAGCACGAAAGATGTCTGACACGAAAGGTTCGAAGCGAGGGAGAAAGCCGATTTTGACTGATTCGGGACGAAAAAGACATAAAAACATATAACATCGTTAACAATGCCAAAATAATGATGGTAACTAGATTTTATCTCACCTCGCCGTCCATATTTTAATGACCCGGATACAACCCGATCCACCCCGATCAGCATCAGAATCATTCGTGTCAACATCGGTTATCTTCGGGATTGTCGCCGACAATTAATCAGCTGCCGTTGTTAGGGTCAAACGGAATGTCGAGGAATATATTTTTCATCGTGTAAAGGTGTATAAACGATGCATAAGAGAGGAAATTCGATGCAGGTCTTTTTTTCAATCATATCAACGTTCATTTAACCTCTTTTAATGCCACTATAAAAAATTGCAATTTTGGCAGCTTATATTGCTTTAAATAAACTGATTTATTTTTTTTATTTTCTTGAATGTTTTTCGTATGTTAATAAACTGATTCCATGAAATCATAATAATGGAAATAAAGCTTCGACACGCATTTGAATTTTCATCATTTTCTGAACATACGAGGGACACTTTTTAAGTTCGTAGAGTAGGGCGGTCTTTTTAAAACCGCTTGAAATATCAAAATTTTATTTACCCTCGAAATATGCCCCGTCTGCCTCAACACACATTTTACAACGATTTACCATTTCCGGAACGCCGACCGGTACTCCTATTTAGGTATATGTTGCAGATACTGGTAGACCGCACTGCCTATACGACAACGGGATTCAAAACGGTGTCCTGCCAGCATTTCCGTTTGTCCTGGGAACAACCAAAAGTCACAGAGGGACAGGTCAGGTCTGTATGGGGGATGATTTAAGACATCGAGCCCAGATTCTTTCAGATATTCCTGTACCGTAGCGGGTTTATGGGCCAGTGAGTTATCATGGAGTAATTTGATGCCGCGGACACCGGTGCGCGGTTTGCGTTTCTGATAGAGATCAACACGATGAGTAAGAACACTTTCTCTGTAAAACTTTCCAGTGACAGAACTACAGTTCGGGACTGAAATTTGAAGGACTGGACCCTTCGAATCAAAGAATATCGCATACAACATGTGATTTGATGTTCTGCAAAGGTGCGCAATGACAGGTCTGTTGCCCTCAGATGAAACCCAAACCTTACTTTTAGCCTTAGAATCGGGTTGAATATGATAGATCCAGGTTTCATCACCTGTAACTATCTCTTCCAAACGATGTGGGTCACATTTATCATATATTTTTATAACTTGCGATGCAAGTCTAACCCGACTTTGTTTCTGCTCTTCAGTGAGCAAATGGGGCACCCAGCGCGCGAAGATCTTACGTAGCCCAAGTCATTCACGTAAGATCTTCAAAACACTTGACGAATGAATGCCACTTAATTCTTCTATCTCTTGCACGGTATAACGTGCGTCTTCCTCAATTAACGTTTTCACAGTAGCAACGTTCTTTTCCGTCAAAACGGTAACCGGCCTATCCACTCGAGGGTCATTTTCAATTGACTCCCGACCATCATTAAAACGACGTACCCACTTGCAAACTGTAGCATATTTTAAAGCACCATTCCCATAAAGCCTTTGCAAATCAGCATTCCGTTGACGGAAAAACGAGGTGTGCTCGTTTCTTACAATATACCCTCTGTTCAGAGATTTTTCCATCCATATTCAACGCTACATTTTACTATAGTGTATAAAACACGCAGCGCGCACGTGGACTTCGTGCGCCGCATATCGCGATAACGTTCGAGAGAGGAATGATTACGCAAGTTCTGTGTAAAAAATCGTGCAACTTCATAATCGCGTTAAAAAGTTATAGGCTTACTCTATGAACTTAAAAAGTGTCCCTCGTACATATAGCACGAAAAATTTGTCTTTTGTTGTTATAGAAAACTAGGAATATATTCCATCATGTTTTATTAAGTTCATATATTGCATAGAGTATGTTAGAGTTTCATCATTATTAATAATACAACATTTGGTAATTTTTTTTTTACATTTCATACATTCACAGAATGCCCAGATAATATCACTTTAGATAGAACAGGTGGGACACAACATATGCATACTCCATCATTCCCATAGCATTTTGAGGAAATCTCTCCTTCATCTCGTGCTGAATGCGCCGGTTCAGCTGCTGGTATTCCTTTCAGTATCTCTAGCATCAAGTTGAATCATTTTAATCTCATTGGCAGCCTGCTCGTTTTGGATAATCTGGATGAAGGATACATTTGGATGGGCACATAATATTCAATTTGTGATGCCACCCTTCCACTACGTTGGTTGTTCTTTGCCCGTCATTGTCGAAGTGTCCAGTAACGGAGATGATCTTCAACCCAGGCCTCGGTTATATAGTCCTTAAATTGCAGTACACTGAGACTGGCTTTCCAGGCCTGGAACGACACATCCTTCATGCTGTTTTTGGGTATCAGGGAAGAACAACCGCTCTCCTTACAAGTTGATGAAAATCTTCATCCTTTTAAAGTATAACCACCAGTCCACTGGAATGAACATTCCTCCACATCCTTTGATGAAGTTAGCGGGAAACTGTCTTGGACTGCGTTATGAGCGGCAACATCGAAGTCAAGAATCCAATGTTCTGGTGTCAACACAGACTGGCTTTCAGAGATTCGTTCTTCAGGAGTATAGGGAAGCGCTCGTATGTGGCCTCAGTCCTGTTTGGCAGCAATGCAAACATAAGAGGAAATATTTGGCATGTACATTTAAGTGAACAATGTTGAGCAGGAATAAAATGTTCTTTCACTAAACACAGTCTCTGAAGCAAATAGTTACAGCATGTTGGATTTGACAGCGAACAGGGGCCTCCGTGGCCAAGTGGTTAGATCATTGCGCTCAAAATCACAAGGCCTCTCACCTCTTGTCGGCTCGGGTTCGATTCTCGCTCGCGCCGATATATGTGAGAAAGTTTGCCAGTTTACTTTCGGAATGTAGGTGGTCTCTTCCCGGTTACATTGTATCTAGGTTTTCTCCTCCACCAATAAAAACTGGACGCCACTAGCTAACAGAAAAATTGTTGAGTGTGATGGAAAGCAACAAACAAACAATCAATCAATCGACAGCGAACACTAGTATGCGGTCTAATTGAAGATCGGTATCATCACAGATTAGAAATCTTTCCCCGATCAAAGTTCTGCCCCATATTCCATGGATGTTGATCACTCCTTGCGATGTTGACAGGTTCAGTTTCTCGGCACGGTTTCTATATAAGGATGATTAATATGCCTGAAATGTTGGAATCTAACGGATTATGTCCACCACGGTATCGTTACAGTCTGTGTTCCGCAGTCCTCCAAGTTCCTCATCATAAATAGAAGGGATAGGTGTTGCTTGTTCTTTGCAACGCTTCTTTACATCATTGATGAAAGATTCAGCAGCTAGTCCAACCAAGTCTTCGTCATGGTTGTGGGATCTGTCAAAATTCACTAGGATGTTTTAAGATGTTTTCACAGTAGCAGGACTTTGTCTGTAAACACACCACCAGTTTGTCCGTCCGTTGTATCTTGTTCTTACAGAAAACTTATAACCAACATGAAGAAGATAAAAAAAAACCCTCTGCCATTTTCTAGAAAATCTAAATGTACTTGCACGTTTGCCATGATACATAACAGAAAGAAGCTTTAGAAATGAATATTGTTCTTGTAGGAAAAAGGTACAGATCATTTATTTGATAAATCTCATCGTTAGATTCAAAGACTATCAGAACAAAACTGTCCAGTTATATTTGATGTCCAAAAAATGCTAACAGTTTTTGTAATTTTCCAGGCTATGCTATACAATATATAACTATCTGTTTCTTTTGTCTATTTATTTTGTCTTCAAGTATCCATTAACAATATTCAGATTTGCAGTTTGATTCTGTATCTGATTAAGTTTGACTTAGTATAAACAATAATACATCACTGATAATTGTACTAATGCAATCAAAGATTTATCATACATATGAATTAATTTAACAAAGGTGTATAAAAGGTTACCATGGGCAAGTTATCATTGCAATATTATTTAGATATTATGACAGTACACATGAAATAATACGCAAATTGTAGGTGAATTAATTTCATTTGGTCTAAAACCAATTTTCTTACTTTAATTCATTTTGAAGGTCGCGAAACACAAAATTATAAAAATAATCGTAATTATAATATACGATGATCAATTTCTTGAATATTGATTTTTATTTCAAATAGTTTTTTTTTTTTTTTATTTTTATCAACAAAACATGCATTTAGCAATTGCACAACAGGTGACATGTAAAATGTCACAAGTGAAACAGACTATACCCAGATAATTACTCGGATGTAAAAATCACAATTTTTGCCAGGTGGGAATAGAAATTTCAAAATTTTTACTAAGTGGGAATAAACCAAACAAAAATGCATATTCGAAACATTTAAGTTGTCAGTGTGTAATTTGTTCTTTGATAAGTATGAATGAAAAGGCCAAGATAACTAACAGTATCAAATCAGAACTCGTTTTGAGGCATAGGTAAATCTACTATTAGTTCTATCAGCCTTTGTAACGTAATCCTCCTAGTTAACACAGCAAAAATAGGTAAATCCACCATTAGTTCTATCAGCCTTTGTAATTTAATCCTTGTTAACACAGCTCGTACAGCGCTGTAATTACAAATGCAAAAATAGGTAAATCCACCATGTGTTTTGTTAACTTTAGAAATTGAAATTTCCTGGTTGGTAATCAATGTTTATATAATTAGAAAAGTGTCACGTGTAGCACTTGCAGAACTCGAATTAAGTACATATTGGTTACTAACTAGGTGAATTCAATTTTTAAAGTTAATGGAACAAATGATTGGTTTACCTATATCTCAAAACACGTCATGTATTCATACTTCTCAAATAACAAATCAAAGTGTCGAAAAAGCATTTCTAACTAAACATTGAACAGCTAATGCAGTGTATATCACCATTCCAACCCAATGAATAGATATAGCAAAAATCTAACATGTACTGAATTTATCAGTTACATTTAACATTCTTCATTTACATTTAACATTTCTACATTTACATTTAACATTTTTACATTTAACATTTCTACATTTACATTTCACATTTTTACATTTAAAATTTCTACATTTATATTTCACATTTTCTTACATTTACATTTAACAGGGACCTCCGTGGCCGAATGGTTAGAACTTTGCGTTAAAAATCACAAGGCCTCTCACCTCTAGTCGGCTCGGGTTCGATTCTCGCTCGCGCCGATATATGTGAGAAAGTTTGCCAGTTTACTTGCGGAAGGTCGGTGGTCTCTTCCCGGGTACATTGTATCTGGGTTCTCTCCTCCACCAATAAAAACTGGACGCCACCAGATAACTGAAAAATTGTTGAGTGTGGCGTAAAACAATAAACAATAACAATAAACAATTTACATTTAACATTTCTACATTTACATTTAACATTTCTCTATTTACATTTAACATTTCTCTATTTACATTTAACATTTCTCTATTTACATTTAACATTTCTCTATTTACATTTAACATTTCTCTATTTACATTTAACATTTCTCTATTTACATTTAACATTTCTCTATTTACATTTAACATTTTTCTATTTGCATTTATCATTTATCATTTCTACATTTACATTTAACATTTCTACATTTAAATTTAACATTTCTACATTTACATTTAACATTTCTACATTTACATTTAACATTTCTACATTTGCATTTAACATTTCTCTATTTTTAACATTTCTACATTTAAATTTAACATTTCTACATTTACATTTAACATTTCTACATTTACATTTAACATTTCTACATTTGCATTTTCCCCCGTGTGTACCTGGATGTGAAAAGCAATTCCCTTGCCTGTCGTAAGAGGCGACAAAATGGGGGCAACCAGTGTGATGTGGGTTGCAACCCGAAGGTAATACTTGGGGTTAATAGTGTCTGTTGGCCAACACTCCACTTTGGTCCCGACTTCTGCTAGACGGGAGGTCAAGTTTGGCCCGATTTGATCAATCGGCTGGTCATGCCGAGCTGATGATATCTTCATGCCATAGTATTGATGTATTTACAATGTCCTAATAAATATATCTCCAGTCTGTTGCAATTTCCCAATACGCCAACATTTCCATGTCGATATCTATACATTAAGCGGTGACTTAGGGGCAATCAGATAAAAGCTTTTTGTCTGACCATAGATTCTTTGTATCCTCTTAGCCTCCGTTTTACCTGACATCATACTTGTTGGCGCTCGGAGGAAATATTACTAATTTTACTACAAAAAATAAAACGTTGTTTCTCAACTGTTTTAGAGACCTCTGTAACTGATGAGCAGATTATCCCTGTAAGCGAACACTGGCCCCGTTTCATCACACTTGAAGCAAAACTGACAGATACGAAAACGAAGCCCTTTTGTTCTACAAAAAGGTTTACAAGGAATAATTGGAACTCTGAGATCTGTTAATTGTTAAATTCTGGAGCTCTACTTATTGAAGTTTCAAAGAAACAACATTCTACTTCATTATTGACCTTGAAACATCTAGCCGGTATACCTGTAATTGGTAAAGCCCACTATGGACTAAATCAAAGTAAAGGCGTACTCTTTTACGACATTCCAGAATAGGAAACCCCAGGGAGTGATCCATGTCAAAAGGTTTACGAAAAATCGAAATGAAAACATTGAACCAACGAATACCTACCTTTTAACATTTGGAATGCCGATACTTCCAACAAATATTAAAGTCGGATTTTATCAAATGAAATTAGAAATGTTCGTGCAAATCCGCTGCGTTGCTTTAAATGTCAGCGATTTGGTGATGGCCAAGCAAATTGCAAAGGCTTCGAATCCTGCTTCAGGTATGGCGAGGAGAGGCATGATGGAAAAAACTGTAAAAACGAGCACAAATGTAAAAATTGCAAAGGTGACCACATGGCGTCCTCTAAAAAGTGTCCAATCTAGATGAAAGAAAAACAAATTTAGAAGTTTAAAGCAGAAAAAAGCGTAATTGACCACGAAGCGAAAAAACCTGTCAATATGTACAGTGTTCCTAAACCAAATCTGCCGTCATATGCAACAGTTTTAAAATCATTCTCAATGAAGGATATGTCCACACATTCTGTGAGAATTATATAGTCTCACAGTCTTTTGCAAAAATAAAAACAGTTTCTTTGATTTCTCAGGACAAAAGTAAAATAAATTCAACATCTGCATCTTCAGGGTCCGCATCTAAGGGTGTAGCTACGACCTCTCCAAAGTCTGTGGCTGCAACCTCTGCGGGGACTAAGACGTGTATAAAATCAATTGGTCTCCGAGTCAGAAAACATTTACTTGACTCTGACTTACCTTTGGACATCATAAAACCCTCATCATGTTCAGAAATACCACCATGGAAAATTTACTAAAACCCAAAGCTGACACTTCACTTTCTGAATATAAAAAAAATCTGAAAGAAAGTCCGCTATTTTCAAACAAAAGTTATCCGAAATAAAGCAATCTAAACATTCCACAACTGATGTTTATACAGATGGTTCAAAAGACGAAAATAACGTCACTGCTGCTGCAGTAATCAAATAACAACGTCTTCTCGGCACGACTCCCAAATGAAGCAACAATTTATACAGCCGAAGCAAAGGCTATCCAACTTGCGTTAGAGTACGTTAAAATTTCTAATGACAAATACTTCACTCCCTATCTTGTCTACAGTCTATAAGCAATATGAATATTGATCATCCATATATTTTAGACATTTTAAACCACCACTATCTTCTAACTAAACAAAATAAAATAGTCGAGTTCTGCTGATTCTTAGTCATTTTGGTATCCATGGTAACAACAAAGCAGACAAAGAGGCAACGAATGCTTTACAAAATGATATTGTACATTTTAAAATTCCTTACACGGATTTTAAATATATCATAAAACTATATGTAAATGATATTGGGATTTCTGTGACAGAAGTAAACTTTATTTTATTCAAAACAAAGTAAACAAATCGCGTAACATCGTAATGAAACGCCAGGGCGAAGTTATTATTTCAAAAATACACATCAGACATTCAAACTTGACACATTCTTATTTATTAAACAGAGAACTTCAACCTCAATGTATATCTTGTGACTGTCCATTAACTATACAACACATTCTATTGGAGTGTAGTGATTTTACACCCACACGAAATAGACTTTTTAATAATATACAATCAATGCATAAACTTTCTACAAATATTGACTATCATCATAAATATTTACAAGAATGCGACTTTTACAGAAAAAATTTATACTTTATAATATAACCTATTCATATACATAGAATGATATGTATTTTTACATGTTTACGTATTTTTAATTTTTATGTCCGTCGGATGGGACGTTAAAGGGTGTCCCTTTTCAAGGATTACAACCCCCTTGGCACATAAAAGATCGTTTCCTTGATTTTGGAAAAAGAGTAGGCTCACTCGGGGCCGTTAGGGAAACTCCAACTTTCAAAACCAACCATATTTCAGTTGCTTACCCGCCGTAAAATGGATGAAATATTGCCAAGTAGGCGTAAAACCCCAATCAATCAATCAATCAATCAATATTTGCATTTTACATTTCACATTTTTACATTTATTTAACAGGAGCCTCCGTGGCCGAGTGGTTAGAGCATCGCGCTCAAAATCACAAGTCCACTAACCTCTAGTCGGCGCGAGTGAGAAGGTTTGCCAGTTTACTTTCGGAAGGTCGGTGGTCTCTTCCCAGGTACATTGTATCTGGGTCCTCTCCTCCACCAATAAAAACTGGACGCCATCAGACAGCTGAAAAATTGTTGAGTGTGGCGGAAAACAATACACAATAATAATAAACAATTTATATTTAACATTTCTATATTAACACTTTATATTTTTACATTTAACATTTCTTCATTTACATTTAACATTTCTACAGTTACGTTTAATATTTTTACATTTACGTTTAACATTTTTACATTTACGTTTAACATTTTCACATTTACATTTAATGTTTTGACATTGAACAAATGGCATAAATACAGAGTCACAGAGATAGAATTTTGAACCTGTTGGCTTTCCATAATCACACACACGTATTTCTTATAATACATTATGATATTGGTATTATACGGGTGAATATACATGCAAGATACATGTAATTAAAGTGAATTTCGAAGTAAAACTCACACAGCCTTAACTGAAGTACTGGTATATGTATCACTAATGACTATCAATAAAAATTTTGGCTGAGTGGCATGACGCCCCCTATTGACGCTTGTGCCAATGCCTGTACATGCACTGTGCCATTCTTGCGGATTTTTTAATATTGTTGGCCACATGTGTATATAAAGTGTAATTTGAATTATTATTTTTTTATTAGGCGGATGAACACGTAGCTACGATGAGAGACAGAAGGACACTGTACATAATTATTCTGGCAGTGCTGACTGGTTTCATCTTGGGTTTTCTCTACACTTCTTCTTACTCGCGATTCATGATGACCAACAAAGCGGCATTATCACAAAATGTTGTAGTCAACCGACAAAGCTTTGAGCAAAATGTAAAAGTACAACTAAATACTAAACAGAGTACCAATCCCATAATTCAAAGCGGATCATTGTTGGCTCGGAGTGATTTCTGGGGGACTGTGATTTCTAGGAATGACTCCGGCTGGTATAAAATGGAGAAGTTCTGTGATCCGTTGGCGAAATTTGTACGGACGCAACTTCGTGGACCACAGCAGACACCGATACACGTGTATACTGTGCAGGAAGATCAGTGGGTTTCTGGAAATATTATTCGACAAGGAATGTGGGAAGGAAATCTTGTCACGAGGATACACAACATACTGAAAAATGAGCCTGATGTAGTTTTTGTGGATATTGGTGCTAATGTTGGCGTATTTTCTTTAACCGTAGCCAAATTAGGTCGCCATGTCATATCTGTTGACGCTTTGGATGGTAATGTCGCTCGTTTGTGTCGGTCGGTACAAGACGGGAAGCTAGGCGATCGTATGACCATAGTTCATAATGCGTTGTCATACCAAAGGGAAAAAGTGGCACTTGGAACTCACAAAAGAAATGTAGGTGGGACGTACGTTAAAAAACTAGAAAAATTAGGACTCGATAAGAGTGGTCAAGAAACACTGGTGGTAGATGCTATACTTTTGGATGATTTGTTAGAAATATTTAACATCAAACGGGCAGTTATAAAAATGGACGTGGAGACGTTTGAAGCCAATGTCCTAAAAGGAGGTGAGAACTTCTTTAAAAATGTGAAAGTGGAATACCTGCTTATGGAATTTGTATCTCATCGAGGAAAGGAAAGCGGGGATTTTATCGTCAATTTTTTGAAAAATCATAGCTTAGTTTCTGAAATTCCTAATAAGAACCACGCCACCTGGTCTGGGGAGGTCATGTTCAAAAGAGTGCCTTGATCGCACCCTTCCATTTTATGCTCATATCGCAGTGATGTCATTACCTCAGGACTGACTCAAGAGTGTACTATACATTTTGATCGGGTGTTTTAAATACTGAAAAATGCTACCATATCAAGTAAAGTAAAAATGTATGTACTGTAGTTAATATAAGCCAAAGAATACGTACAGCCAATTCCATTTGTCATTTTACAACTTTCACTTGTCAATTTTGTGATACCGTGTTAGAATCTTCCATGTACACTGTATAAATGTAAATGTTACAATTATGAAATCCAACACACACACACACACACACACACACACACAGAGAGAGAGAGAGAGAGAGAGAGAGAGAGAGAGAGAGAGAGAGAGAGAGAGAGAGAGAAAGAGAGAGAGATAGAGATTTATTTTAACTTATAGATTATGAATTATTATGTCATTTTTGTATTATCGGAATGTAAATTTACAGGTATAAAAGTGGAAGCATGCGACAATATCTGCATTCATTGAATGACTGTTTGTATTACTGACATGCGCATTAAAGTGTAGAAAGAGATTCCTGATAAAAACATTAAAACTCGGTAAAAGTTCTCATTGGTTCAACTGTGTCACCACGTCTGTACGAGTATATAATAAAAGAAACATGACGGAAGATATATTCTATACACATGCGCAGTCGGTTCGCCGATCGATTATACAGTGTTTCGCTGATTATTCAAAGAAGTTGCTGTTGATATGAAATAGTTGTAGCTTTGACCTTTAAACTCGGAAGTAAGAGTCATCCTTATATTTGATTTAGACTTTAAAGTTTAAATTCTACAGAACACAGTCTGGTCTAGATATAGAACTTTGGAAGTTCAATCTTTAATCCAGTGATATAAAACTAATGCTCACAAGCCTGGCGCAACTTCACATAGATAACAACAAAGTAGCTGAGGTGAATATGTTGTTATGCAAGTTCTATGTATAAATGAATAAATAACATAGATAAACAAAACATAATTTTTTTTTTATCAAGAACACCAGAAACTGGTTTTTTTTCTTCTCTCCCCTACAAATCATACAAAACTTTTTTTTTCTTGACATGTATGATTACTGAATAAACATGTGCTTGACTAAAAGAACACCCTGCGTGGGTTTAAATATGCAAAAATATGCAAAAAGTGCAGGAAATCACATTATACACTTAAATAATATTGTCGAGAGGAAAAACGTTTTAAATGCATGTTTGATTTGTTGTGCACACAAATGGACGCCAGAACGGTATCTTTAATTCAAATGAATTTAGGGACAATATTTGTATACAAGAAATGAGTCTTGATTATTAGGAAGTCACTTAGATCTGTTTCAACTCCAATTTTTGTTAATTCTTATAAACATAAATTATTTATAATGAAATTAGATAACGATTGTATAAATTAGGCAATCGGTCTCCGTCATACCGAATAGTGTTGACAAAAGACAAAAGGAACGATCGTTCATAATTTCAAAATTTGACTTCATTATTGTTGATTACATGTGTGTAGTAGGATCGATTTTGTCTTGGTAAATATAGGATGAGCCAACAAGATTACGTCTTTTAGAATGAATTTGAAATTCAGAGACGACTCTCTTCCGATTAAAGATAAAAGAAAGATAAGTAAGAAAATGTATTCTATAAGCCTCATCTACCACATGTATGTATAAAGGTACTTTTTGTCAATGCTGCCACTGAGATATAGAGGCTGGGTTAATTGTCATATTGTTATAAATACCCGTGGTTGTTTTTCCTTTCTCAAAAAAAAAAAAAACAAACAACAAAACAAACAAACAAACAAACAAACAAACAAACAAACCCCCCCCCCCAAAAAAAAACCAAAAAAAAAAAACCAAAAAAAAACCAAACCACCCACCTGTAAAATGGCTAAAATACTGCCAAAATGGCGTAAAATCCATTGAAACAACCAATCAATTTAAACAGTTACTACAGCAATGTTAGCTTAACGGGCCTGATTTCTTGGACATTATTCGGTAGTGCATTCTAAAGTTGGTGAAATGTTTGAACTTTAAAGAAATAAGTTGTAAGGCGAAAAACCACCGAGAACAACACGGATCATTCGATATCTGACATACTGAAAAACCACCGAGAACAACACGGATCATTCGATATCTGACATACTGAAGAACCACCGAGAACAACACGGATCATTTGATATCTGACATACTGAAAAACCACCGAGAACAACACGGATCATTCGATATCTGACATACTGAAGAATTTTCGACTTAATATTGAGTTACCATAAACCATGTTCAAGTCACGCAGAAAATTACAAACACCGAAAATATCAGATGAATATCGTATTTAATATCGATGTGATGATGTTGATCTCGAGGATTTTCGTTTGGTGAGTGATAATATAATTATACATTTTCATAAGTTTGATAAATATAGGCCTATTTAAAACTATTATAGCTATAACTCTAACACCTATATAAATGTTGTCCACTAATCGCCACTTCTCGGGTTGATTGTTGTAGACTTAAGTTCTGGAAATTTCCTTACGCCTGATTCAAGGCTAAAATCACGGACTGAAGGAATAAAAAGGCAAATTTAATTTATTGAAAAACGTATTATCAACACTTATTCTTCTGTAAGATATCCCGTGGGGATCCGGATTAGAATAGATCTTCAGTACCCCTAGCTTGTCGTAAGAGGCGACTAAATGGGGCGATTCTTCGCGTGAGACCGTCCGTAAAAACCCAGGTCCCGTCTTCCATTTTGCAAAAGTCATTTACCGTGTTTACTTTAGAGTGCTACTTCGTCGACATAAACTGACCAAATGACATCAGTCTTCAGATACACGGCTTTAAATAGTCGAGGAATAGTAGGACTGAAAAGAACATCGATGCTAACTTCCTTCAGTACAAGGCTCAGCCCTCGTGCTATCAATCTATCATTGCCTGTACAACCTTGAACTTTATGCTGAAAAATTCAGTATTCTAGACGATAAAGTTGTCTTTAGGTTTTTCTTTACTGGCTGTTGACACCATGTTAATAATTAATTAGAGTGGGAAAAGCTCGTTAATTTTGGCCAATTAACAATGAATAATCACAGTGGTACCTCGATAGAACAAACCATGAACTGCTAGTTCTAGAACATCAGTGTTCACAGGTTGCTCTTGGTGTATTTAGGACAATTATCTAGCACTGACAATCAAACCCTTTCAAACGTCACACATGTATCGAAAATTCTCAGGAAGCCAGATCAGTATGCATGGTAATAAATGCCTACCAAAACTGAAACTACTAGTTTATTTGATTAAAACGCCTAATTTTACATACATGTATTCACTGGCGTTGTACAATGAAATAGTAAAAGAGATGATATGCATAAAAGGTAATAGCAGAAGCATAAGATAGGTAAGTAAATAAGTAAATAAAACATACAAGTACATACATTATACAAAACTGAATCAATGTCTATTATACTAAAATTGGTTTGGTTTTTTTGTTTGTTTTTTGGTTTTTTCTGTTTTAGTTTTTGGTTTTTTTTTAAATTGTATATTAAAAGTTTCTAAATAAATGAGTTTTCAATTTCGCCTTAAAACTGTTCAGTGATTTCGACTGTTTTATCTCTAGAGGTAGATCGTTCCAAAGTCGAGGACCAACGGTTCCGAAGCTTCTGTCACTGAACGTCTTGTGTCTATTAAAAGGAACGTTGTAGCAGCCGTAAGAATATTGAGCGGAGCGTAACTTTTGAATTGGCACCTGTTTACAAATCTATAAATTTACTTTAATTGATCAGCTGTGATAACACATGGTACAAGTGCAAAGAAAGTTAGTGCAAAATGTAAGCACATTTATACAATAGGTGTGGAATGTAAAACCACGTCACATCTCCAAGCCTTTAATAGTTAAGAATAGAAGGAAAAAAAGGCAAGGGCAACTAAATTGTTGGTTGGTTGTACACTGTTTAACGTCCCTCTCGAAATTTTTTCACTCATACACGAAGACGTCACCACTGCCGGTGAAGGGCTGCAAAATTTAGGCCTGTATTCGGTGCTTTGAGCAGGAAGGGATCTGTATCGTACCACTCCGTGACACGGGACCTCGTTTTTCGCGATCTCATCCGAAGGACTGCCCCATCCAATCTTCTCTTACGATAAGCAAGGGATACCGAGGACCTATTCTAACCCGGATCCCCACGGGATGCAAGTAACTTGTGCCTGTGTCTACTTTATTTTACCCAAATTTTGTTCCTTGGCCGACATTTTGTTGTGAAAAACCCCAACTTTCACATACTGACAAGGGATTCAGTCGATCCATCGGACTGCATGGTATAGACACGTATTAAGCGTGCATTTATGTTATTGCTATTTCACGCTTACGCTTGTAGTAAGACATCGACGGTGGCAGATCCAAAGGTAGGTAGTTGTACCCCCTGTTTTTGGTTGACTGGACTTTCTTTTTAAAAAAGTTAATTTTTGTTTTGGCAATCTTGGGGTCTTTACCTCAATCTAGAAAATTAAGCATCATATAATCTTTTACCTGTGAGAAGGTATGGTATAGGTAAGTAGGATGAAATACAATCGTAACTACTCAGCCATTTACGTAGTAAACGGTCATCCTGATAGTTCTCTATATATAATATACTAATAACACCGGGAAAAAGATCAAACCTACACTTGTTGTCATTGGTGGGGTAATAATCTACTTTTCGAGTTTTATATTCCTCGGGATCTATCTACAAATTATAATAAAGGCACAGACAAAGGAATTGCTTTTAACAACATCAGGCGCGGATCCAGTTTTTTTCAAACAAATAATATATATATATATATATATATATATATATATATATATATTAAGCGGTACGGTAATTTTCATATTATATTATGACCTTGAATTTAGCAATCGTTCCCAGTGAGCGAATAAAGTCGATCAAGAGAGATGATGAAGCAATATTAAACGCGAAGCTAGGGTGAAAGATGACTATATTTTCTTTCAGTTGGAAATTCCAGGGGGGGTCCAGACTCCCCCTTCCCTCTAGATCCGCGCTTGAACATCGAACGTCAACTTGAGAATATGTCATTGTTATGGTAATACACGGATACATGGCTCGAAAACAGATAATTGGTTTTACCATATTTTTCATAGTGAATATATATTTAATAAATTATGTACATTAAATGATAATACTAATAAGCCAAATATTCCTGTCGATGACGGTTAGGACCCCTGTCCTCAAGCGCGTAGTCCCATTATCAACTTGGTAGTCTTCTACCGGCTTTGCCGAAGGGAATTATTAGTTTACTCTCGGTTTGTCTGTCCGTTATTCCGCTTGAGGTTTTCCGGATTTTTCTCCGCATTGGATGAAGATATTGAATTGAAAATTGATATGTGGTTTTTGTCTTGGTTAGTTACAGATTTCCATTGGCTTGATGTACTTTTGGCTGAAGTATCCTACTGGTAGGGAACTTTGTATTGCCTGCAATTCACCCAGAATGCTTGTTCAAACTGGCAACAGTGGGGTTTTGTAGAATATTTAGTATCTAGTAGATGCAACTGTAGAGGATTAATTTCTTATCAAGAGAACTTGGTAAACGGAAATAAATCCCCAGACTAAACATTGCCATTCTTTATGTACAACACTATGGGTCATAATCATTCTGGGTTAATCGCATTTAAAAAAATTCCTTTCAGTAAATGTTTCCCATTGTAAGGTAAAGATCACACAAACACAGGTAAATTCTCTCTCTCTCTCTCTCTCTCTCTCTCTCTCTCTCTCTCTCTCTCTCTCAGGAAAAAAAAATTATTATATGTCATACTTTAAACATAAATGTATTTGAAATATATACTAATTTTCTAAATATCTTTGTGCATATTCTCATTCTTTTTATTCCTGCCAGGTGGAAAATCAATATTTCTGTAAGTATTGTATAACAATACATGTATACTGTACGAGCCCTCTATCGAGACTTAAAATGGTTACAGTAGTTCTGGATATTTTAACGTTTAAATATACATAATGTTGATCCTGGGTTATAATTCAGGTTACGGTCTGCGTAAGGGAGGTTCCGGCAATAATTTGGGTTCCGGACATACGCTTCATACGCATGAGAAATACTATTTGTTATGGGTTTCGTCCCATTTATCGGGTTATACAATAATAAAACACTAAATAATATCAATAGAGTTGGATCCAAAATTATCAGTCCACATAAAATCGGCTTAAATAAGGGCTATCGTTATTAGCTCCAAATCTTCTAAGAAGTAAACGAGACATACTGTAATATACATAAATACACGTGAATATAAAACTACACTAACAGCTATTATTTATTCGTTTAGGTATTTGGCAAGCTAATCGGTCAATTAGAACGATTTTGCCCCCAAGGATATATACTGTTCTCAACTTGATACAGTAATTGAATAAGTCAACAAAGACCTACATGGATAAATTAATTTCACGTTTTGAATTGACAATGAAAAACAGAAAAATGAAATATTTCGTGTATTCTAGTTATAGAACCAGATACGGATATATAGAAGAGGAAAAACGGTATTGTCATTTGGGAAGGGGGTTCCATACCAGGAACCTGTAGTAGGATGCTACTTCAACCACCAGCCCACCTTTCTGATTTTTTGGCTGCGATAATTTCTCAGAAATGTGTGGATTCTCTGTCTATCTCATCCCAGTTTCGATTTATGTAAGTTTTCGTACTTTTTTAAGCTTTAGAGATTGGCCTTCTACCAGTATGATAAAATACACAAGGTTAGAAAGAAAAAATAGTAAGCAAACAGAGAGTCCCGGCTTCGGGGCACATTTTACAAATAATTGCAGGGTTACCTAAGGAATTCTGGCAAGCGGCTGGTCAGGGGGATTTCATACTACAAGTCTCTTCAACTCAAAACCTATGTCGTCTCTTTTATCTGTCACAATCTTGCGTGTATTGATTGGACAGGGCTTCACAGGCTAAGATGACGTCACAACATATGACTTTGTTAAGTGTCTTGTGATTGGTCCTCAATGACACTCACCTAACTCCGAGATTTTCCTTGTGACAACACAACACTGCCACAGCATAACACTGGCACAGCACAGGACTATCATATTACAATAATGCGACAACATTACACTGTCATAACAAAGCATCGCTACAATACAAGGTGACAGCAACACAAGACTGTCACAACACAAACACTATCGCATCACAACTTTCACAACACAGCACTGTTAGAACACTGCCACAACATAACACTGTCACAACACATCACTGTCACATCACAACACAATAATGCCACAACAAAACATAGTGCTTACCATGTCAGATACGTAAATTTCACATCAACAAAAAAACATATGAACTCTTACTAATTTTCTCATGAAATATTTCTTTTCTTTTCAAGGTAATAGGAATTTTGCCTTTACTCGTATTGTAACTGACCGTAAAGATGAAACGACATGGCTCACTCCCAGAGAAGTGTGTCTTCGTGGACCAATGAAATTTCTCCACCGAACAGCTATATTTACCATCATATTCTTCGGATTTCTGTATTTCTTTTGGTTTTCAAAATGTATGAACGGTAAAAAAAGACTTCTCGATGATGATGACACCATAGGTAAAGTTTTAACTTGTGAGAATGGCATTTGGTATGTTGAGAATGACATCTGTCAGAAACGTGATGATTTTGTGCGCGCGCAGCTGAATTGGGAAGAATCCCCGACAATATTTGTATACCCTACCTCCATAGACAAATGGGTTTCAGGAAGGATCATAAGGGAAGGCAAATGGGAAGAACAGCATGTACAGAGAATTCATAAGATCCTCAAATCAGACCCTTCATTGATATTTATCGACATTGGAGCAAATGTCGGAACATTTTCCTTGACAATGGCGGAGCTTGGGAATCGGGTAATTGCAATAGATGCTTTAGGTGATAACGTTGCACGACTTTGTGCCTCAATGACGATTAATCAATTGCAGAACAGAATGTCAATAATTCATAACGCACTGTCATTCAAACAAGAAAAAGTTTCACTAGGAAAATTTCATCTTAATGTTGGTGGAACATTTGTGAAGCAAATGGGCGTGTCCACAAATGATGACGTAATAGTGATTGACGCAATATTATTGGACGACCTATTAGATATATACAAATTTGAAGGACACGTGATAATCAAGATGGACGTAGAGTCTTTTGAAGCAAATGTTTTAAAAGGCGCATCAGAATTCTTTCATCGTGTGCGTGTAGATTATGTTTTAATGGAGTTTATGGCACACAGAGGCAAAGAGAGTGGCAACTTCATTGTGGAGTTCTTAAAGCAATTTGGTTTGGAATCAGAACTAACTAATAGTAATCACAGTTCTTGGCCGATGGATGTTATGTTTGTTAGAAGAGTTACAAATCAAGGAAGTTCTTGACAGAATATAAGATGAAGGCATGGGGTTAAATGTACGCACAAACAGTTAGAAAATGTATGTTTTTGATTTCTGTATTTTATATATTAATTTATCAGTTATGAAAGAGAGTGAGAGATATGGATTAGATAATCTTGGATAGGGTAATTTAGATTAAATTTATTAGGATAACATAGCTTCTTATCAATATTATTCATATTTTGCATGATAGTAAGGTAAAGTGAATATAAATTTATATTTCACTAGGACTTTGCAATGAAAAACTTTGAAATGTGTTGTAGAATTCACATCGACATCACAACCCAAACTAAACAATAATGCTGACATCACGTTGCCAACTCGATCTCTTGAAAACTAACAAAAGCGGGAAATTCTAGATTATTGATTGATTGTTTATTGTTTTATGCCACACTCAACAATTTTTCAGTTATCTGGTGGCGTCCAGTTCTTATTGGTGGAGGTGAGAACTCAGATACAATGTACCCGGGAAGAGACCACAGACCTTCCGAATGTAAACTGGCAAACTTTCTCACATATACCGACGCGAGCGAGAATCAAACCCGAGCCGAGTAGAGATGAGAATCCTTGTGATTTTGAGGGCGATGCTTTAACCACTTGGCCACGAAGGCCTTGAGAAAGAAAGTGTTGACTTTTGTCTTCATCCTCAACGTCTAGACACGAGAAAGTGTAAACTTTTGTTTTCAGACTCAAAGTCTAGACACAAGAAAAAAAGTGTAGTATTTTATCTTCAGACTTTAAGTCTGTACAGGAGAAAATGTAGACGTCTGTCTTTAGACTCCAAGTCTATACACGACAAAGTGTAGATATTTGTCTTCAGATTAAGTAAGGACACGAGATAGTATAGACTTTTGTCTTCATACCCAAAGTCTGGATACGAGAAAGTGTAGATTTTTTTCTTCAGATTAAGCAAAGACACGGAAAAGTGTAGACTTTTGCCTCCAGACTCTTAAGTCTGGAAAGGAAAACGTGTAGACTCTTTTGTCTTCAAACTCCAAGTTTGCACACGATAAAGTGTATACATTCGTCTTTGTGGCTCGCATAGCGAAACTACATGGATTTTTGTGTTAATTTCTACCTTACTACTAAATATCAACAATTCATTCAACCCTGTAGAAAAATGATGGATGGAGTATAGAAATTACATCCATGTCTGTCCATCTGTCACTCCCCCTTTTTCGACCTCTCAAGAGCCAGTGGTACACTATCAACGACACATTCTCAAATATTCTCGTTAGAGTCGGATGAGGTGGGGGTCAACATTCTTGGATAACAAAAATTCAGCTTTCTTTTAAAGGAAAGGGTTAAGTCCTTTAGCAAGAGGAGATAATATTACATGCACTATCCAAAATCTATAGATGATTACATACAAATATGAGTATAAATTATGTACATAATAATTGATAAAAAGTTTGACAGTTAACACTGGGTTGTATATTGCTTAATGTCCCGCTCAAGAATCTTTCATACATATGAGACATTGCCAGTGAAAGGCTGCAAAATTTTGGCCTATGCTCGGTGCCGAATACAACTAGGCGAATAAAGAGTTATCTCCCGTAGACCATAAAGCGGTACCTATAATACGCCTTACTAGTTACTACATAATCATGGACTTTCGATTATCTGAGCGCCGTCTCGCATTAGCAGTAACATAAACAAGGATTTTGTAGATGCTTTAAGAAAAGAAGCAATTCTCACAGGTTTCGTTTATAGTCCGAATTTTCTCGATGAGATTTCTATTGTGGTAACATATATAGTTCGAAAGTTAAGCAATAATAACATTCCGGTACGAAAAAAAAATTGTTTAGAAGAATACTGCTAACGGAATGGTTGTCCACATTACTAGAATCGTTAAACGTCTAAAACCTCGTAAAATGGGTATCACCATCCTTATCAATGAAATTGAACTGTTAAATTTTGTTATCATAGTTCAACGAGTTAGTTTGGTAATTGACACTCATAATCAGGAAATTCTTATCGTTGGTGGTTTTTTATGTTTGGATGTAAACAGAGCAGAGTTTTGTTTTCGTTGGAACTTTTCGATATTTCTTACAGTTAAATGCATGACAATATCAGTTCATGTGAATATTGTTATTGTAAGTCCAGTTATGCTTTAATACGCTAATGTATATTGTGCAGTGTTCACGTTGATGGACAATGTTGGAGATTCCTATTGTTGTTTGTTTGTTTATCGTTTAAAGTCCCACTCAAGAAATTTTCATTCATAAAGAGACGTCACCATTGCCGATGAAGGTGATTGTGATTTTGTTTGTTTTACGTCCCGTCGAGAATTTTTCACTCATATCGAGACGACACCAGCTGTAGGTGAAGTATCACAAATTTAGACCTATGCTTAGCGCTCAGGGCCGTAGCAGTGAGGGTTCTTTAACGTGCCAACGCCTACCGTCACACGGGACCTCCGTTTTTAAGGTCATATCCGAAAGACCCGTGATTCTCACTTCTAAATGCCGAGCGTTTGGCGAAGGAGCAATCACTACCTATTTTTCGTCTTAGGTTAGGTTAGCGGGGCTCGAACTCACGACCTCCCGGTTACGAAGCGAACGCTCTAACCACTGAGCTACCGCGACCGGGAAGGGCTGCAAAATTTAGTCCTATGCTCGGCGCTTACGGCCTTTAAGCAGGGGTGGATTTTTATCGTGCAACACCTGCTGTGACGGGGGCCTCGGTTTTTTGCATTGTCATCCGAACGACCGCCCCATTTAATCGCCTATTTCGACAAGCAAGGAGTAGTAAGGACATATTCTAATCCGGATCCCCATGGGGCGATTTCTATTGTTGACCCTTAGATTGATTGATTATTTATTGCTTTCCGCCACACTTAACAAATTTTCAGTTATCTGGTGGCGTCCAGTTTTTGTTGGCGGAGGAGAGAACCCAGATACAATGTACCTGGGAAGAGACCACCGATCTTCCGCAAGTAAACTGGCAAACTTGCTCACATAACGCCGCGACCGAGATTCGAACACGCGCCACCAGAGGTGAGAGGCCTTGTGATGTTGAGCCCGATGCTCTAACCATTCGGCCACGGAGGCCCCTTTGACCCTTAGGTAAGATGATATCAAATCATTATAACATATTATGAAAGGGAATATGTGTGTAAGGCACTGATGATAAAGTTAGATTCCCGCTCTCTCTTCTTTTATTTCAGCTGTACCTAGGAGTGACGTTCTGTTGTTAATTTTGAGGCAGTGTGACGCCAACATAGTCTATCAGTGTTTCATACAAGTCACCTTCATCACACGCTGTATCGGATGTTACAAAGACCACAATTGTGAAAAAATAAGAATTTCTATTTTGGAAATTTTATATTTCAACAGTTACCTTTTTTTTATATATATCTTCCTAAATATATTGTCTTCCCTCAATCTCAGATGCATGTGGCCTCCGTGGCCGAGTGGTTAGAGCATCAGGCTCAAAATCACAGAGCCTCTCACCTCTGTCGGCGCGTGTTCGAATCTCGGCCGCGGCGTTATGTGCGCAAGTTTGCCAGTTTACTTGCGGAAGGTCGGTGGTTTCTTCCCGGGTACTTTGTATCTGGGTTCTCTCATCCACCAACAAAAACTGGACGCCACCAGATAGCTGAAAAATTGTTGAGTGTGGCGGAAAGCAATAAATAATCAAACAATCAATCAGATGCATGTGGCAATCAGTATCTACACGAATCTGGAAATTGAAAATAAATGGTCTGTTGTTTGATTTTCGTTGTTTTTCTTTGTTATTATATCACTAGAAGATATTTTGAGCATGGTCTAATGATTGATAAATACGCCATTACGTATATCATATTAAGTGTTGTTTTTATGCAGTAACCTTCGTCAAGGGCGTTGTGTTTTCAATCGGGTTCGTAGGTGGGTGTGCATGTAGTGCTGGTGAAAGATAGCCTATCATGAAATTTTTCTTAGATTTAGTATCCACAATTTTTTCAATGTAAGTTTGAAAAAAAAAATCCAGGAATCTCCACGACCCTTTCCTACGTATTGTATATTGTTTTACGTCCCTCTTGAGAATCTTTCACTCACGTGGAGCTTTCCTACGTCAACCTCCTTTTAAAATCATGGAGTGCTATGTTATTACTCCAAATTTCACTTTGGAGATTGAATAAGTCAATTCCTCAACTTTATAGAAGCATGATGCGAAGTTCCAGATGGGAAACATTGACAAATTTAGTTACCGCCCCCATAGAAAGGCTTTTTATTCCATATGCCAACGGTAAGCACGTATGGACCGCCTTACTCATAAAGGAGAAGAAAACCACAAACATTTCTAACAGGCGGAATATAAGAACACGCAGGGTTGAGAATATTCACATCGTTAAGAAAGATAAGGAAAAAAGGTAGAGAAAAAGAACTTATATCACTATTCCAATTTTATTTTTAAGAAAGATTTTTTCTATCGATATGATAGAAATTTTGATAAGGAGTTTTTGTTTTTGTTATCAATGCTTAAACAAAGGACTGCCCTTAGGCGGATTTCGTACATATTTTGTGCAATGACCGTAACAACGAAAAAAAAAATAAGACGATGGGAAAGGATTCTCAGAATGTATACTGTTTGATAGTTTTAATGTATACATGCAGATTCTTTGATAAGATTGTAATTTTCTTCTACGATTCAGTGAAAGTAATTTTAGCAAGAGATGAAACATTTTACAATCTGTAATTTCTTAATCACCTAGACGAATATATATGCATATTAGATAATAAAGTGGCGCAGTTGACACCATTGATAGACGAGGGAATTCTACAGTCATAAAAGGAATATTCACACCAGGCCTTAAAACCAGAAACTGAGAATGGACTCAAGTCTAAATTTAGAAATTTTAAACTTTTGAAATAATTGTTATAATTCAATAACATTTTTAGTGCATGTTTGATTTTTTTCAAAATATATAGACCAGCATTTTTTTGAAACATCAGTGCTGGATACATCCTAAAATATACGTAATCAATATTTCGATGTTTATTCTCAGTTTATGGTCTTGAGGCGTGATATTATGTATCAAAATTCAAATTCCATTTAAATTGTTAAATTTGACATGGAAAAGTAAACTAACAGACAGTTTACCCTTCTGTTTCAGCCACACGAAGACAACCATGCTTCTCATACACTGCAAGTTAAGTATAATTACATTTGTGACATTATTTGTCAGTTGTTCCGCTCAGCTCTGTCCTAAGGAATGTGTCTGTAGGTCAACCGTAGTGAAGTGTCCGGCAGCTGTCAATTTCCCGCAATCTTTTCCTTCTAACACAGAGAAAATTATTCTGGACGAGCTCACCGTGATAGAACTCCCTCCGAAAGCTTTTGCACAACTCCCGAACCTCACCACCATCCATTTCAGTCGCTGTAATTTCGGTCAAATTAGCGCATGCGCATTTCCTAAACGTCATTCAAAGTTAAAAACTGTTACCTTTGACATGACCGTTATCGGTGAAATTAAAGAGGGTGCATTTAGGGATTTGGGGGTTACTTCTCTCACCTTCACAAATTCCAGAATAACTACAATGAAGGGATATGCGTTCTGGAATATTGACACCGATTTTAAACTAACTTTCA
The DNA here is from genome assembly GCA_024699665.1 of Ostrea denselamellosa. NCBI lineage: Eukaryota > Metazoa > Mollusca > Bivalvia > Ostreida > Ostreidae > Ostrea > Ostrea denselamellosa. The sequence continues at coordinate 3,602,449 of JAMZEH010000053.1, forward strand.
CAAAGACTACAGTGCACAAAATTGAACCATTTGCGTTTTATAATATCAGTTCGAAGCAGAATATGGAGGCTGATGGTGGAAATTTCAAACACATAATGAACTCTGCTTTTTCAGACACTGTATTTAAATCCGTCATATTGCAGAATGTGAGTTTTGAAAACTTGGAATGTAACGCATTAAAGGGACTTGAAAAGGCCAAAACTACACAGATATCAAACAGTGAATTTCTGTGTAACTGCGACATAGAATGGATGGAGAGGACCACCAAGTCTTCGTTTCTTACCTCGATAATTGAATCGGGAACTTGCAAAGCCCCTTTGACGGGTGCAAATGTGAAGGATGTTCTTCAAAACAACGAAATAAAAAATTGTCCTGAAGATAACAAGGCACATGATGTTTGTCAACCGTTTCCCCAAGAAATTCCCGAGTTTCTTTGTCCAGGGAGAATAGAGATGGATTCAAGTGGATCAGAGAGCCCAGGATCTTACAAAAAGCCACCAGGCGGTGGGTGTGACAGTACTCGGTTTCATCCCTGGATTATAATTGCTGTTATTACTATTTTGACCATTAACTTTAAATAAGGACTCGATAAATAAGAAACCTATAGATCAGAAGCAATGAATCAGTAGCCATCAATAAAAAAGAAAGAACCAATAAGTACACATATAAAAAGCAATCCGTAGATAACAAGAAGCAACCAGTGAATATAAAGCAACCAATGAATATAAAGCAACCAATAAATATAATGCAACCAATGAATATAAAGCAACAGTTTGAACATTACGAGTATCAATCTTTATACATGTAACTATAATATGTCTATTTTAACGCATGGGAATTTGAATAGGAATTAATCAGGATATAAATTTCATTTTTGAAAATGTGTGATAGTATGAACTGTGACACTTCACGTCAGCATACTTCATATATTTTTTGTACCGTTAATTGGATCTGTGATTTCAAATATCAAAAAGATGATTGTATTATCTAGCCAGTCTTGAGAGGTTTTTAAATGACAGTTTTCCCGAAGTAGCGAAAGTGTTTGTTTTATCACATTGATGAAATTGTGATATTGTGAATAAAATAATCTGCAACATAAAGCTGTTTTAAACTGGCCCATGCTAATTCCGTAAATATGTGTATATTACTTTTTTTCGAAAACTGATACACTTCCCGGAATAATTTCTAAGACATTGAACTTATAACCACCAAGTACAGAATTCCCCCGAAGTGCGGATAATTAAGTATAATTTGCAGGTAAATACTCGTAATTAATGTGCACCTATATATACCATATAAAATAGAGATAACGAACAGTAGTCAGTCTTATGAATCCTATAAAGAATACAATACTGAAAGTAAGATTAATGCGGAGACCTGGGAACTGAATGACGACGTCAGCTTCTCCATCGTATACTTCCCATATTTATGTAGCAATATTCCGTTATCACCTGGATATGGTGTTTATGTATATCAATCGATTCGATATACAGGGAGCTTGTTCTGCGTATGAGCAATTAACATTCTGTCATTGGGTTAAATGCTCTCAGACATATTTCCTACCAACTATAAGACCAATCTTTACACACTGACTTTGACTACCGATTACTCTGTTTTCCTGATCAAGATAAAGAGTTCCCAGCGGGTGTGACCAGATAACAAGGGATGCTTACCCCTCCAAGGCAACTGATCCCACCCCTGGTATGTCCAGAGGTCCATCTTTGTAAAACTCTTAATTTTGGATTTCGTATAGGACGTATGAGATTGATTGCTGTTCGTAATCTTCACTTTTTCATTCTGGAATTAAAGCTATTGAGTGTACGGTTACGGATCAGTAGCGTTTTGAAATACTTGATGATGATTGGATTTCATCCAACGATACGATTTCAAGGATTTCATAAAAACTACAGGGAATGACATCCCTTTCTTGTAATCGTGAATTGATTAAAAACATGCTCCCTGTAACTGAGATTTATTGTATGCACATATGCTAGAGTTAAGAGGAATTACCCTAGATAACACTTTTTATTTAAATTTCCTGCATTTCTTTATTTGCTATGCTAACCTAATCGGGTTTTTGACATTTTTTTCTATTCTGCTGCAAAGTGTTACTGCGTTGATATTATTAGACTTTATCACTTTAACAGAATATTGTACGTTTCGTTTATATATCATCTTTGAAAAAATAAACAGTCGCTGAATTATGATTTTTTTTATGTAAAACATGAACGGTGCCAATTTTAACGCAGCAGATGCGCATTTCGACAAATAATGTCTCTTCAGTAATGTTCAAGTCAAAAATGTCGGAAATCCGAAATACGAAGAAACTTGGAAGAGCTGAAAGAAAAAAACAACCCTAAATACTGGAGCCAATTCCGGCTAAGGATCAGAGTTCTGCACGAGAGAGACGATCGTGCTGCACCGATGCATATTTCGACAAATAATGTCTCTTCGGTAAACTCAAGACAAAGATGTTGGAAATCAGAAATACGAACAAACTTGGTATAGTTGAAAGAACCAAAATTTATTTCCACCTGACATTTGGAGTATATTTCCAATTCACAAAGTAATCACAAGATCAAGTACAATTACAACTAAATACAATAAATTGACCAACGACACGGACAACTACATTCCTCGGGACAAATGATAAGAAGGATGATTGAAGATTGTAAAAGATATACAAATAAGGTATCACTAAATGTACAAAAGTATTTACACTGTGATCCACCATGCGCGATGTAATAAGGATTTCTCAAACATGGTGCATTTTCAAATTGCTATGTATCATTATATTAATTTATTACAAGAAAATAAGCACGAATGAAAGTTTTTACATTTGTAACTATATACCAACGTTATATATCAGACAGATCTTCACGAAGCATTTTTCGGTCGCGGTAGCTCACTGGTTAGAGCGTTCGCTTTAGATTTAATCCCTGTCGTGAGGCGAGAATAGGATGTTTGACTGTTCATCCAAAGATTGCCCGAATTAATTTCACACTGCTTGTCATCTTGCTTTCACCTGCTTCGACCACCAGCTGGAATGAGTACCGGGGTGATACAATGGCCATATTGACGTTCTGAATTCTGACAAAAAACGAGATCGATGTTCTGAGTAATGACAAAAATGAGATCAACGTTCTGAGTAGTGATAGAAATGAGATCGATGTTCTCAGTAATGACAGAAATGAGATCGACGTTCTGAATAGTGACAGCAATGAGATTGATGTTTTAAGCAGTGGCAAAAAAAAAAAAGAGAAGGAAATGTTATACTGCAGTATCGTTCATTGTTAATTAGATGATTAATTTCAATTGGTTCAAATATCACATCGATGCATATTTCATGCAGCCAGTCGAGTACTATTCTTAAATTAGCAGCTTTCGCAAAGCAGTGAAATACTTTACCACGCATATTGAATTTAGAACATTTTTGCAGTTGCTGCCCTAGACCGGAAAGTGCAGGAGTGTATATCGAAGCGGTCATAAGATTCAGATAAATAATATTAAAAACAGGATGTTGCAAGGCGTATAATGCCAAATTCTTGAAAAAAAATAGTTTCTTTCATTTTATGAAGAACATTTTTAAAATGGGCATTTCGTCATATTGAATGAATGATTGATTGATGTTTTCCGCCACACCCAACAATGTCAATGTTTTAGTTATCTGGTAGCGTCCATTTTTTTTAATTGATGGACGACAGAACCCAGATATTATGTTCCCGGGAAGAGATAACCGACCTTCCGAAAGTAAACTTGCAAACTTTCTCACATATATCGGAGCTAGCGAGAATCGAACCCGCGCCGAGTAGATTTGTGATTTTGAGCGCAATTCTCTAACCACTTGGCCTCGGAGGCCCCAGGTGATAATGGAATATTTCTTAATGAATAGTAAAACCATCTCAGCATAAATCAAATATGAAAGACTTTGATTGTGTTGGCAATGTGTAGCATCTATTTTCAATATCCAAATATGTAGGAGATATGCAAGTCTCTATTGTGTCTTTTATTTCAGTTTTTGGAAGTTTTGTTCTCGTCTCTAAGAACCCGAGGAAAACAAATAAATGTTTATTCGGTATATACATACATCAAACATACGTACAAAAAATAATAAGGATAACCCTTGAAAGCTTGAAAGTTTCTTTCTAATGAGAACGTTTGATGCACGGGTATAACCCTAAATTTTGCAGACCCTCACCGGCAATGGTGACGTTTCCATATGAGTAAAAAACTCTCAAGCGGGACGTTAAACAATAAACAATCAATCTATCAAAATCAGGGATTTACTACAATAGCTGGCGAACAGTTGTGTGTGATGAAAACAATAACTTCAAAACTGATCAAGAATTACAAGGAAATTCTGAAGAAAGTGAATTTGTCAATCTCTGTTGCTCAAAGCTAGCTCCTTGTATTATGAAAGGAAAACAGAATGCCATGATATGACAATATTCACGCACAAATGCATTTGCGTATTATGCCATCGGTTACTTGAAAAACAACTTGACTAAGCGATGAACCCAGAAGTATCATACATTCAATTTAGAACGGATATCCATTTTCGAACAGCAAGATGTTGCTTAACCCTTGTAAAACTGTGAAGGGCGTAAATATTATATGATTCAATCTCGAACTAAACACGTACGAACGACAGAATTTACCTACGTCGTAGATATAAAAATATATGAAATAAATCATCTTACTTGCCGGCATGAAACACTCCAAATCATTTTCTTTTAATATGAAACAGATGGTCAACGTTCCTTATATTACCCATGTATGAAACACGTGCTCCCATGTTTGTTTTAAGGAGTTTTATTGATTTCTATTAATTTTGAAACATAATCAATATTAAATCATTTGTATCATGTTCATTTCTAAATATTAACATCTATGAATTGTACATATGAAATTTGGAATGGTGGATTATGTATACACGCGTAATATGTAACAGTTTCATGTAGGATTCGATATCGTTCAATTTTTGAGAAGCATGTCTGATTGCGTGGATCCTGGGGTCCACGCAGAAAATGTATAAGCGACGTTAAACTGGATGCTAATAGAGAAAGTCAGCTTGCGCATGTACGTTTTTACTAGAGCCAATCGGAACTTCACTCTGCCTTTTTCGTCAAATCCAACAAATCTTCTCGATTTGACGGAGAAGACCAAGATACGTTCCGTTTGATTACGCAATGTTTCTTTACAGAGTATAGCATGTGACCATACACAAGAGGGGCTTATCTTGTGGATGCACTGGTACATGATTTATAAACAACTGTTAGAAGAATTGGGGGGTTGGGGGGGGGGCATTTATGATTTGTGAAAAACAGATTTCAGTGTTTTTAATAGAAATAATGTCCATGGAGTCTAATTTTCTTACTTATACATAGTTACTTAGCAACATATTCATTTCAGCAACGCTTGTCAAGAGCAAGTAATATGTTGTCACAAATTAAAATGGACATAATTTGTGAAGTTGCAATTAACTTTTAAAACGAAAAATGACATTCAAGCTTGTGATCACTGAGGAATGGAACTCCACCGTTATTATCTAGACAAGATTGACCGGTCGCGGTACCTAAGTGGTAAGGTAAATGGAAAAGCGTTCGCTTCGTAACCTGGAGGTTGTGAGTTCGAGCCCCGTTCTTGCTATGGATGCGTTATACCTAAGACGTTAACATGGGTAGTGAATGCTCCATCGCCATATTAATGCTCGGAATTTAGGAGTAAGAATCACAAGTCTTTCGGATATGATCATCACAACTACTTCCTTGAGCGCTAAGCATAGGTCTAAATTTGTGGTAGTTCACTTACAGCTGGTGACAATTACACAATTATTAGTAGAAACTTGGAATATATGTATTATTATAACTCAAACAATAAGACTTATAGTGCAAAAATTGCGTGTTTCCAAAAGTCTGGTTTAAAACATATTTTTATTTGAACCTAAAGTATTAACTTTCTGTTAGAAATGCACGTCTAAGGTCCACGCATTGCAATCCTATTTTAAAGGTCAGCAACCTGTTTGACGAGAGAGTTTGGGAAATATCCGTTCCTCCATATGAACATTTCAGTATAGATGAAAAGGCCAAGATAACTAACGGTATTCAATCTCGTAATTCCTATAGAAAATACAAATCAGAGGGATGGGCAAGCACGGACACCTGGTCATACTAGAGGTCGGATCAGGTGTCTAGGAGGAGTAAGTATCCCCTGTCGACCGGTCACATCCGCCGTGAGTCCTATATTCAGATCAGGTAAACGGAGCAATCCATAGTCAAAATCAGCATGCGAAAATGCCTGAAAGGAAACATACCAGGCAGTATTCTAACCAATGACAGGTCGTATTGATAAATGAGACGAGAGGTTGTATTAATAAATGAGATCGTTATAACAACCATAAAAGCTGCAAAATGCTGACTCCAAACCTCGCTGTTCAACCCCTGTAACATAAACTTATTTTGTCAGTAACCTGCGTCAATTAAAACAAACTTGATCAAAATCAGAACAAGTCCTCGTGTACTAAATCAGTTGGGAGATATAAACACTATATGCATGTGATGATGGAATATTGCCACATAGAAAAGGGAAGTTGACGATGGAGAAATTGAAATCATCCTAAATGTCATAAAGTTGAGTTGTTAGTTTGTAGCCAGCATCTATTGTCAGTAAAATATCTAAGTACGAAGTAGATGTGGAAGACTTTGTAGTCTCTTTTATTTCAAGTTCACTGGGATATATTGAATCGACACATGAATGAAAATGACCATTGTTAATAGATAAAATGTCGTCAATATTTCTAATTGTCGAATTGAAGGCCATAACAAGAGATTTTCTCTTCTCATACAGAAGCTTTTGAATTAATTCTGTTCATTAGAATATAAAAACAGGTCAGCTAACAAAAGAGCACAATTCATGCCCATGGCAATTCCAACAGACTGTTGGAAGACCTAATCACCAAAAACTACGCAGATATTGTAAATGAGGAACTCTAGCATCTTTTAATAACAGCTTCAGAGTACTTGTGCGTGGAGGTGGAGTGGTATTTAACAAAATAATTTTGGGAATGACCGATCACTAGGTATGAATATTTCCTTTTACCATTTTTGTTGATAATGTAACTGTCAATGATGTCAGAAAGCCTAGTCTTTATCGTGGGGTAAAGAATTGTAAAATCATACGTTTTAATGTTGTTAAGATTTGTGATTTCAAATCACAAAAAGTTCTTTAGAATTTTTAAGAATTCACATTCCGTATCCGTTTGCCCATGTCTCTGATTTGTATTTTCTAGAGGAATTACGAGATTGAATTTATTTATTTATTTATTGATTATTGTTTTCCGCCACACTCAACAATTTTTTCAGTTATCTGGTGGCGTCCAGTTTTTGTAGGTGGGGAAGAAACCCAGATACAATGTACCCAGGCAGAGACCACCGACTTTCCGAAAGTAAACTGGCAGACTTTCTCTAAAACTTATGCGTGTCCAGTTTATTGTAATGATTGACAAACATAAATACATGTAATAATGAAAAGAGATTAAAAAAAATTGATTTACACCACTTCTGGCATACGTAGTGCCACAATACGTTTGATTGATTATTGATTATTTATTGCTTTCCGCCACACTCAACAATGTTTCAGTTACCTGGTGGCGTCCAGTTTTTGTTGGTGGAGGAGAGAACCCAGATATAATGTACCCGGGAAGAGACCACCGATCATCCGCAAGTAAACTGGCAATAAGAGGTGAGAGGCTTTGTGATTTTGAGCCCGATGCTCTAACCAATCGGCCGCGGAGGCCTCTACAATACGTTTGAAGTTTCTCTTTCACAGCAGTTAATATTGTCGTGAGGTGCAAAGATAGGAGCTTGGTAGAACATTTGCTGGATCCAACAATATACCTCTTTAAGGGTTTTGGAGTTTGGGGATCCAGCATAGGTACGGTAACTCATTTTCGTCCAATTCCTTGACTGGCATATTAAATGTATTTAAGACTGAAGCATGATTTTGAATAATTTCATCGTTTGAAAGGACATTTAGGATATAAATGCGATTACTGAATGTGGAATTAATGCCAAGTTCGTTTAGAATGCAGTTGTAATAATGTGCCTTACAAACAAATACAATGTTGTTGCAAGCTTCGTCAGCTGGAACCAAAACATATTCCTCTTTTTATCGCTTCTGGTTTACTAAACACAGAAGGGTAGATGGTACGCATTTTTGTTTTGACATATCTGATTTTAATATTTCTCTTATACTTTTTATCCATTCTGACAAGGTATCAAGTTCTTTTTTTTTCAGATTTAGCCTATCGTCTAGCATAATCTTCGACAGAATTCATAATAGAGATGAAGTTTGTCGCCAATTGAAAGACCGAGATTCTCTGAATGTACAACCCTTTAGAATAAGTGATTTTGGGTCTTTATTTTTAACTATATTAACATTACTGGTAATGACATGTCCAGCTGTATTACAGCTAAATGAAGACAAAGAACAAGAACACGTAGGTGGATTAAGTGTGAGATAGTCTATATCTAGGCACTGCAAAATTTGTAGTTAAAAAGTTTGGATGCAATGCTGGAAGTATATCTGTAGGAAATACAAGGTGTAGAATTATACTTGAAATACTCTGGAATACAAGACTGAACTTTTTTATGACGAAGTTGCTTATGTTGATGGCATCAATTCTCTTGTTGGTAAATTTGAGTTTAAGGAACTGGCAGCTAGATTCGGATGTAATATCATCCAAAAGCTGCAGTGGTTTAAAGATGGACAACATTCATAATCACAGAATTCAGTCCATATTCTGGTGTGGGAAAAATGCAGATATGGACTAGGTTTGGTTTCTTCGTATAACTTATTCAAAACTCTCAATGGAACAGAGTAAGGTTTGTGTGAATATGATGTGGACCTAATTGTCTGTTGACGTGAGGTAAAACGAGTCAAGTGTGACATCGTGTATACTAGGTCTTTTATAGGAACGATGTCCATGGCGGCGTTTACGTGTATGTGTATTAGGAAATAGTCCCATCACATTCATGTTATTTCCTAGTGGACTAGTCAAATTTCTGACATTGGATATATTATCTTTGCATCCATATGGGCAAGCAGTGCCTAGAGTTTTAATCCAGTGATCTTCTCGTTGTCTACCGAAAGGGGTACTTAAAGTAGGATTGTTTGTACGATGGTAATTTTCCCAGAATCCTGACCCTCATGGACAAGATGGAATGGTCTGGGGAATTAAAATGTTTGTAGAGAAGTTGATTACCACCATTATTAATTTGAAACCTGTGAGCTGATATTCTTTTATTTGAGTGACATAATTAACCTACAGCTCAATAGCATAGACAACGTTAGACGTTTTACGGGTCAAATTGTCAAACCGTTTGGTAGAGAAACTACGCCCGGTGAGATACTAATGGTGATCAATATGTCACATGTTTTGAAAGTTTTACAGAACATTTGGTTATGGAGCACATGGGATCTAAATGGGAATCTTCAAAAATATTTTCTTAACGATACCTGGTTATGAATTAGATGATTTTATCGAGGACAGTGCAATATCCAGTTTGAATTATTCGCCGTTTCCCCTGTGCATCGAAACCCACGGTAATAGTTATTGTCTCCCTTGATTTATGCCTATGGGGTAATGTACTTGACTCTTCTGTTTTTTCAAACCCACAGCATCACATTAAGTTGTTAACAAAAATCCAAGATTTTTGTTTTTCAAAATAAAATAGATTTTTTGTCAACAAATCTATGTAATACTTAATGCAATTTATTACTAATGATTTCATTTTAGTTTTTATAAGAGTTAGAATAATTTAACTTGAAATATAATCCCAATGTTGACCGATCTTCAATTGAGTAGTGTCACGAGTATTGGAGTGGGCAGCCATTGTGAGCTAATTATAGCATTTAATTATAGAAGGGTATTAAATCGGCTAATTCGTGAATATAGATATTTGAGAAAGACATTACATCAGTTTTTTCATTGTATACGAGAAAGTCCAAGAGGACCCCGAAACCGACATGTAAGAGGTCGGGAGTGCAAAGGCTACAGCATCTGCCCCCGCATCAGCATGGTCAAATCAAGGTGCTTCGTTTGAGCCATATCGAAAATGTGTTACAAATTCTACCACCCACCCAGTCCGGCTAGTTCCACCGTGGCAGTAGCGGGCCTACCATCACATAGGTATATATGTTGCGTTAAACATAAACTAAAAATATTATTGAGGGTAACATGTTTTTATTATTATTATTATTATAACATCTATATAGCGCTAAATATAATTAAATTACTCTAAAGCGCTTTACATAATTATTTGAAACTGCACAATGAATATACACAACTAAAATTAATTGAAAATAACATGGGCATACAAAATATAAAAGGGGGTTTAGATATAGAAATGGGTTAAACAGTGATTAAAATATTCGTAAAACATGTTCAGCACAGATTAAGATCTAAATATTAAATTGATGAAAGGGTCAGTTAAAAAAAGCTAATTTAAAAAGATGCGTCTTAAGTAACTTTTTAAAACTGGCCAGGTTGTCTTCGAACCTTAAAACGGCTGGCAGGCTGTTCCACAGTGCAGCTGCACCGACATCGAAACGCCGATTTCCATAAAATTTGGTACGTGCCTTGGGCGTCACCAGAAATTTCGAATTCTCAGATCGAAGCGATCTCGATGGAATATATACATCAACAAGGTGGCGCAGTGGTTAGAGCGTCGGGCTCAAAGATCTGATGATCCTTGAGTCGGGGGTTCGAATCCCACTGTGGGACGTGGGTGCCGGTCTTTCGGATGAGACCGTATAAACCGAGGTCCCGTGTCGCAGTAGGTGTGGCACGATAAAGATCCCTCCCTGCTTAAAGGCCCTGAGTGCCGAGCATAGGCCTAAATTTGCAGCCCTGTCACCGGTAATGGTGACAGCCGCCGGATAGCTGAAAAATTGCTCAGGCGGCTATAAACAAAAAACAAACAAAACAAATAAGGTTCTGAATGTATGCTGGTGACTTCTCTTGCAACGCCTTGAAGACAGTCAAAACAAGTTTGTGTTGAATTCGAAATCCCACTGGTAGCCAATGAAGACCAATCAGCACCGGAGTGATATGATCATGCTTCTTGGTTCTTGTTATTATTCTGGCAGCTGTATTTTGAATTCTCTGTAGCTTTGACAGGGAGCCCGAACTCAAACCATACAGCAATGCGTTCCCATAATCAAGCCTTGATGTGACAAGGGAACACACTAGCGTTTTGCAAGCATTTTCCGAAATGAGTTTACGAATTCGACCAATATTTCGAAGTTGGTAGAAACACTGTTTTGAAATTGAACTAATATGGTCATCCAAAGTCAGAGTCCGATCAAAGAGCACTCCGGGGTTTCTAACGCAGGAAGTTGCATCAATAATCTGACCATCAAAATTTATTCTGAAGTTTTCAAACGCATCAGGTCTGTTTTTTGTAGAAAAGATAATAAGTTCTGTTTTGTCTTGATTCAATTTAAGCATATTGGTCTTCATCCAATCGCTGATATTAGATAGGCATGCCTCAAGTCTACCCGCTGTAGTGTCCCATGTCAAGCTTAGTTTGATAACCATATATACTTGAGTGTCATCAGCATAGCTATGGAAAGACATTCCATGCCTGCGGCAAATCTCGCATATGGGTTTGGAGAACATACAGTAGACCTTTGGTCCTAGGACTGACCCCTGTGGTACACCATAATTAAGTTGAAAATAGGCCGACACAGATGAAAGGACCGCAACTCGCTGATATCTATTGTTGAGATAAGATTCTATCCAAGTCAGAGCATCGCCACCTATTCCATAGGAAAATTTAAGACGCTTAACAAGGATAGAATGATCAATCACATCAAAGGCAGCCGACAGGTCCAACATCAAAAGAACAGCGCATGAGTTGGAGTCTAGTGCTGTCACAATATCATGGTGTACCTTCAACAGAGCCGTCTCTGTAGAGTGATATACCCGATATGCAGACTGGTATGTATCGTGCAGATTGTTTAACACAAGATGATGCTCCAGTCGTGCGACTACCTTTTCCAGGATTTTGGATATGAAGGAAAGGTTGGAAACTGGGCGGTAGTTCTCCAAAAACCTCATGGTCGAGTCCCTGCTTTTTTAGCAACGGGCGGACTACAGCTTCTTTGAAAGAGGATGGCACTGATGAATTTGAGGGAGACTTGTTGATGATAGTTGTAATAGTTGGTAGTAGGACGTCAATAGATAGTTTAAGAATATGTGTAGGTATTGGGTCTAATTCACAGGACTTAGAAGCTGAGCACATGATTAATTTGCGAACCTCAGTTTCAGTTGTTAGTGAGAGACAATCTAATGGTTGTCTACAAAATGCCGTGTCAGCGCATAACTCATCCAGTCCGAGGTTTTTCTTTGAAATAGCCAGCTGGTTACGGATGGTGGATATTTTCCCGATGAAAAATCTTCCGAATTCGTTTGCCATTTCCTCCTTGTTGTCATGAGTGGGGAAAATTGGACCACAGTCTTTGCCTAAAAGATTGTTTGTTATTTTGTAAAGTTGTTTCTGGTCGCTGCCGATCTCTGTGATCTTTTCAGAGAAGTAGTTCTTTTTGGCCGACAGTAGCAATCCACCCGACGCTAAAGATTTGCTCTTGAACATTTCTTTATGAACAGTAAGTCCAGTTTCTTGCATGAGTCTCTCTGCACGACGTTTTTCGCGCTTTGCCAATCGAAGTTCATCAGTATACCATGGAGTGTTTGGATGAGATGTTACAATTTTGGATTTCTCAGGAGCATGTTGGTCCAAGAGAGTGCGTAATTCCTGATCATAACATTTAACTAGTACTTCCAAGGACCTGTCAAGAACATGAAGCTTGTCCAATGATGTTAAGTCATTTCTAAATTTTGATATATCGATCTTACGGAAGTTGCGGAAAATTATGGTTTTGCATTTTTTTAACGGTTTGGATATCTGTAACTGAACGCTTACGGCAAAATGGTCACCTCCAGCGTTGACCTAGTTTTTCTGCTACCTCTCACTGCTGGAGGGGACGAGAAAATATTGTAATGAACAATCTGGGTGAAATAGTGGCTAAAGACTCGTCGACTAAGCGTTTTGAATCAGTAGAAAAATGGATAGATGTTATGCTCATTTTTGCAACAATTTACTTATAGGCACATCCTGTCAGAACTATTGACTTGATTAAGTACATTCAAACAGAATGGGAGCTGGAAGGAGTTACAATGGTGGTACGAGTATGATGCTCAGTACCACTTTCGGAAGGCAAATAATCGAAGTAGCTCTTGGGGAGGTCGACTCTGAACTTTGGCTGATGTACATGACCCCATCTCCCGTGGAAACTTAATCTGAAACAACACCCACCAGGCAAAATGTTATGATTTTAATATCAAAGAATTATGTAGCAAATTCCCTTGTTTTTATGCTCATATGTGCTTGCGCTGTAACGGGCTGCTTACCATGATGCATTGTGGGGGGGGGGGGGGGGGGGTCCTCAAGTACAGGATAATGTATACAAACTCCATAACAATTTTCGCTCCCCTGAAAACTACCAGTCTTTGATGGCAAAGTCGGCACCCAATTTTAGAGGGCAACAAAACCCATCATCCACTTATAGAGGACCCAACATCCAAAATCCAGGACACCGATTTCAAAACCAACAAAAATTTGGGATTTAGGGAGAACGCTAATTAGAGTGGCATTTTTTAAACAATATTTAGATCAATACCCGAATAGAGCAGTAGCAAATTATATTTGAGATTTACCCAAGGATTTAGACTGAATTGTCTGGGGCCTTGGTAACACGTTCACTCTGATAACTTGATATCTACATCTGAACATCACCACGAGCTTAAAGGTAAACATTGTGAAGAAGTCGATTTGGCAGGATTGGGGTGGGGGGGACCATTCAAAGAGTTGTTCATTTACAATCTTCGTATTTCACCAATAGGGATCGTTCCAAAGGAAGATAATTCAAAATGGCGCCTCATAACTCATTTACCATTCCCTATTAACTCCAGTGTCAATGCATTCATTGACTCCAGCGAAACTTCAGTTCAATATACGTCATTTGATGATGTCATACACATGATAGCTCGATTAGGTAAGGGAGTATTTATTGCAAAATGCCACAAAAAATCTAGACCTTTACCCATACACCCGGGGGATTATGATCTTTTGGGTTACCAGTTTGACAATAACTATTACATTGATAAATGTCTGCGTATGAGATGTTCAATATCTTGTACAGTTTTTGAGGAGTTTGTCACCTTGTTGAATTGCGTCATAATTAACCGTTGTGGTGTCGAATCAGTGAATCATTTTATCGATGATTTTCTTTTTGCTGCTTTAGACGCTCCAAGATGCAAGCATATTATGTCAACATTTTAAAGGATATGTAGTCAAATTGGGATTCCCCTAGCTGATGACAAATCGGTTGATCCCAGAACCTGCTTAATCTCTCCGGGTTTAGAGATACAGTTAAGTTGTTAATTAAAATTCCAGCCCAAAAATTGCTTGAAGTTAAAGTTATCATTAAGGATTTCATGTATAGAAAAAAAAAACACTCTTAAACGCCTGCAGGCATTGTTAGGAAAGTTAAAATTCTTCACTCAAGCTATCCTTCCAGGTCGTGCATTTGTGAGACGCCTATGTTAAAAAAAAAACAATAAGCAGAAAATTATTTATGTTGTTTTTATTTATCTCCACAACATAACTCTTGTGGCATATTTCCAATGCACAAACTAATTACAAGATCGCGTACAAATAAATACAACCAAAAATACTAAAATAACCAACGACACAAACAATTAGATCGTGAATGGCTTCGAGACGACATATTCCTTCATAAGGATAAACGATGAAGTATCATGAGAAAGATCACTGACGATTATAAAATATATACAAAAAACTAGCACTAAGTCTACAAATGTATTTACAGTTCCAATTGCATGTTAATTGCGAAATGTGATAAGGATTTATCAAAACATAGTGCATTTTCAAATTGACATCTATTGTATTTATCACAAGAAAATAAACGCAACAGAAACGTTTCCCACATATGTAATTATAAACAAACGTTATATATCAGACATATCTCCATGAAGTATTTTCTTCCGTTTTTATTCACAGATCTGCAAAGAGATTTCACAGTAATATTATCTTCTAATCTCTCTCCGTGACTGAATCATAAGTCGTCAAGGATTCAGTTCTGTATTAAACAAGAGTCCTTAAAATAAGGAACCTTTTCTTTGTCCGGATCTCGTGCAGCAACTTCCATAAACTTCAACTTCAGGTGTAATCCTTGTCGTGAGGAGAGAATTGGTTGCTTGACTGTTCATCTTAAGATTGCCCGGATTAAGATCGACTTTCACATTGCCTGTCATCCTGCTTTCATCTGCTTCGACCAACAACTGGAATGAGTACCGAGGTAGTACAATGGCCATATTGACGTTCTAACTTATGGCAGAAATAAGATCGACGTTCTGAGTAGTGACAGAAATGAGATCAGTATTCAGAGTAGTGGTAACAAAAATGGGTAAATTTATATTGCAATATCGTTCACTCGAAATTAGATGCTTGATTTCAATTGGTTCAACTACCACACTGATACATGATTCATAATTCGTTCAGCCAATCCAGTAAGAGCCATAAATTAACATATTTCCCAAACTAGTGAAATACTTTACCACGATATGAAATTCAGAAAGCAAATACACAGCAATACATTAAAGAACAATATCATATTGCCAATATCCTACAATTTTGCACTTACCCTCCAACATCGGAACCTGTAGGCGTACATATAAAAGCGGTCTTAAGCTTCAGATATTAGTATCAAAACAAAAGATGGTAAAGCGGACGGTGCGAAATTCTTTATCATGCTGAGGTTTACCAGGTTTTATTATATCTATAATAAAAAATAATGTTCAGTTTATGTCATTTTACGAAGAACATTATTTATAATTGACATTTCGTTAAATTGAAGGATTGGGGAAGGAAAGTGTTACAGTCGTATTTGATGTATACTTCTGTCCATGTTATCATAAAACCAAGAATTTCAGAAGTAATGTTTAGGAAAAAAAGAGAAAGGAAAACAACAGACACCTGGATGAAAAGGCATAACAAACGGTATTCAATCTCATAATTCCCATAGAAAATACAAATCAGATAATTGGGTAAACACGGACCCCTGGTCATACCAGAGAAGGGATCAGGTGCCCAGGAGGAGTAAGCATCCCCTGTCGACCGGCCACACATGCTGTGATCCCTACATCCCGCTCAGGTAAACGGAGCAAACCATAGTCAGTATAAGTGTGCTAAGAACGGCCTAACAATTGGCATGAAACACATCATACAGTATTTGACCTAATGGAAAGTTGTACTGGCAAACTAAATCGTTATAACGACCATAAAATTTGTGAAATGTTGACGTTTAGACGAGACTGTACAAACCCTTGTAACATCAACTTCGTTCTCATATGCAGAACAAGCTCTTGCATATCGAATCAGGTGGGAGATATAAACACCATATACAGGTGATGATGGAACATTGCTACATAACTAAGAGAAATTGACGACGGAAAAATTGAAATTATCCCGTTTGTCATAAAGTTGAGTTATTAGTTTGCCGCCGGCATCTATTATTAGTAAAATATCTAAGTATGAAGTAGATGTGGAAGACTCTGTGGTGTCTTTTATTTCAAGTTCACTGGGATATATCGAATCTATATATAAATGAAAGTGATCATTGTTAAAAGATAAAATGTCGTCGATATATCTAAATATCGAATTGAAAGCCACACCAAGAGATTTTTCCTTCTCATGTTTTTGATTGAATTCTGCTTCTTAAGAATATAAAATCAAGTCAGCTAACAATGGAGCACAATTCATGTCCATGGATTTCCAACAGATTGTTGGAAGACCTGATCACCAAAGACTACGAAAATATTGTCAATGATGAACCTTTTTAATATCAAATTCAGAGTACTTGTGCGTAGTCGGAGTGGTGTTTATATGAATATTTCTTTTACTGTTTTTGTTGATGAAGCAACTGTCTATGATTACAAAAAGTCTATTTTGTTATTTATCGTGAGGTATGGTCGTGTAAAGTGTTGTAAAATCATACGTTTTAATGTTTTTCATTTGAGAAAAGTTTTGTGATTTGAAATTCACTGATAGTTCTTTAAAATTTTTAAGAACCCACATTTAATTTACACCACTTCTGGCATATGTAGTGGCACAGTACGTTTAAAGATTCTCCTTCACAGCAGGTAATATTTTCGAAAGGAGCAAAGATAGGGGCTTGGATATAAAAGTACGATGAAAGTATGTGATACTATCAATGAATAAGTGAAGATAACGAACAATGATTAATTTCACAATTGTACAATTGTACAAACATAGGTCTCTGGATATACCAGAGGTGGGATCAGGTGTCTAGAGGAGTAGGCATTTAATTTCGACAGGTCGCATCCGCCGTAAGTCCTATATCTTGATCAAGTAAAAGGAGTAATCCGTAGTCAAATGCATATTATAAAGAACGGCCTAGCAATTGGTATGAAATACGTCAGACAGAATTTGACCCAATGACAGGTAACATAAGGAAGCTAGAACTTTCGTAGTGCCGACTTTAAACGATACTGCTGAAACCATTGTAGTATCAACTTGTTGGCATGCTTCGATTTAAAATTTGCGAAATGCTAACTTTAGAGATTATATAAACCCTTGTAACATCAACTTGTTTGTCAGTAGCCTGCCTCGATTTAAAAACTGGTCACACGCAGAAGAAGCTCTTGCGCATCGAATCAGTTGAGATACATAAACACCATATTCAGGTGATAATGTAATATTGCTACATAAATATGGGAAGTTGACGCTGGATAAGCTGGTCTACCTGTTTGTCATATTGCTGAGTTGAACGTTGGCCGTTAACATATATATATTTAATAAGATATTTAAGTATGACGCAGACATGATGAAGCAGATATTGAAGTCTCAGTGGTGTCTTTTATTTCCCAAGCAATGAGATACATCAAATCGACATATGAAGGAAAATGATCATTGTTAATAGATAAAATGTCGTTGATATATCTAAATATCGAGGTGAAGCTCTCAGCAAGATATTTTGTCCTATTGTAGAAACATTTTATTAAACTATGCCTCTTTAGAATACAAAAACAGGTCTGATAGCAAAGGAGCACATTTGGTGCCCAGTGACATTCTAACAGACTTTTCTGATCACCAGTTACTACTATGAGGAGCTCGATCATCTTTTTTATATCACATTCAGAATACTTGTGCATAGAATCAGCATGGCGTTTAAGAAAGTAATTTGTTTTTGAGTGACTGATCACTAGATGTGAATATTTGCTTTTTCCATTTTTGTTCAAGTAGCAACTACCTATCTTGTAAAACAAAGTGTCGTCTTTAATTTACAGCAAGGAATGGATATGTAAAGTGTTGAAAAGTCATATATTTTGATATTGAGAAAAGTTTTGTGATTTCTTTCTTCTTTTTGTTAAATCCACATTTGATTTATACTACTTCTGGCATATGTTTTGGCACAAAACAGAAGTTAATATTTTTGTGAGGATCAAAGATAGGGCTTTGATACATTTACTGGATTTTTGTGACGTTTATGAATCCAGTATAGCTACGGTAAATCATATTCATCTGTCTCATTAATTGGGATATCAAATGTGTTTAGAACTGAAGCATGATTTTGAAGACTTTCAACTCTTGAAAGGGCAGTGGGAGTATAAGTGTGATTACCTAATGTGGAATTAATGTCAAGTTCGTTTAAAATACAGTTATAATAATGAACCTTACGTGATTTTAATATTTCACTTATAGATTTTTTTATCTATCCTGAAAAAGTATCAAGTTCTTTTTCATGTATAGCGAGGGGGTCACCGTGGCCGGATGGTTCCAGCATCGCGATCAAAATCAGGCTTCTCGCCTCTAGTCGGCGCGGGTTCGATTCTTGCTTGGAATGATATATGTAAGAACGTTTGACAGTTTAGTTTCGGAAAGGCGGTGGTCTCTCTCCGTGTACTCTGTATTTAGGTTCTCTCTTCCATCAGTAAAAACTGGACCACCACCAAATAACTGCACAATTGATGCGTGTGTCGGAAAACAACACACAATCAAACATATGATATATGTGTACTGTGTTTATGTCCCGTATTGATTTGATACTTGAGAGTAATTTTCTACGCATTATCATTTCTAAACCATGCCTCCTAGTGAAAAAGAAGTCCATCTTACAAGGGTTTCAACAGTCTCATCTAAAGTCGGCATTTCGAACATTCTTTGGTCGCTAATGTAATTTGATGAAGTTCATATCCCATTTTTAAACTGTTCTGTACACAGTGAAAGTGGCTACAGATTGCATTAGAAATCAGTCAATCTCGAGTGATTCCTGTAACAAGTACGTTGAATTGTTTCATACACTTCTGTCTATGACGTCAGACTATGTCAAAGACGTGGTACTTATGTATTTCGTATGAAACGACTAAGGTAGCGAGCACCACTAAATCTCACAATTCCTATATCAAATGCAAATCAGAAAGATGGGCAAACGGACCCCTTGACATACCAGTGATGGGTTCACGTGTCTAGGAGGAGTAATCATCCCCTATTGACCGTTCACACCCGCCTTGAGCCCTATATCTTGATCAAGTAAACGGAATAATCCGCAGTCAGAATCAATGTACCAGGATCTTCTTTGGTTGATGAAAAATGTTGTAACAGATCTATGCTGTAGAGATTTCAAAATTTGTGGTCATCATATGGGTCGCAGCGGTGAGAATTGAGAGCATTGCCTCTGCGCTACCCGGACACGCTAGATGCAATAGTCCTAACATTTACAATGTACACTGTATATCCCCATTGTCCCAAAGATTCTTTACACGAAATTTGAAAAAATGGATTGGTAGTTATCGGCAAGTTGACATTGTTGAATTGTTTATGCACGAAAGACGACGCGCGTAGCACAACGATAGGGACAGACCAATGACCTACATTTTTGCAGTTTCTACCCTTATACCGGAAGTAAGGGGGGGCTGCTTACTGATGCGGTCCTAAGCTTCAGATAAAATGGTATTAACAAATAGCGTATAGAAAAGCTTATGATACCAAAACATTTATTATGCTGAGTTTAAACAGATTGCATCATATCTTTAATAATAAGAGTTAGTTGTTTCAATTTTATGGAGGACCCATTTTAGAATACTCTTTAAGGGATGGGGAGAGGGGGTAATAGCCATATTTGATGTTTAATTCTGTTTAAAGTTATAATACCAACAATTTCAGGAGTAATCTGAAAATAAAAGACACCTGGAAATAAAATCAATAAGAAAGCACATGAGAATATCAATATAATCAAGTCGGTAACTTCCTTTATGAAAAAGGAGGAGGAGAGGGAGGAGGGGGCAGCCAGTGAAATAACCAAATGCGCATGTAATGATAACAGGAAAAATACATAGTCAGAAAAGGGGACAGTCCCCATCCCACCTCTCTCTACCTCTCTCTCTCTCTCTCTCTCTCTCTCTCTCTCATATTTACTATGTGTTTGCTAATTGTTTTTGTGTACGTTTGAGTAAGTTGATTTACACAAACATTAATTTTCAAAAGATTCAATCACACGTGAGTTAGTAAACAGATATCAACAGAGAGATTACAATGGGGGTGCTGATTGGATGTAGTTATCATGTTTCGAGCATTGACACTTGATATATACATTGGTGTCCGCAGTATGAATTGATTACAAGTTAATTATTATATGCGTTAGTTGCACATATAATTTCTGACATTGTCTTTTGGTCGTAGAAAATACTGACAGAAGGAAATAATGAACAGTTGCTGATATGCTAAAGACATCTTTATCCGGCTGACCTGAAGATAACACGTAATGCGCCAAATCACATAAGGAACACGTAATATATGATCAATACTAATATCATTGTACAATCCTATCATTTGTCAGCAATTATACTTCATTTTCATGAAAATTCCTTAAGTGGCACTTAATTATAATGAGAAATAGTAAATCACTTGAGGACCATATGTGTTGTGCGCTCACTGTATTCAGGGGGAAATAACTCTCGCTGTAATGTGAAAACTGTGCCCCATATGACACATATCACATGAATGACTCAGATGGCCTAACACTAACCAGCACAAGATTTCAAATGCAAGGATTTACTATGTAAAGAGCTGGCGAACAGTTATGTGTGATGAAAACGATAACTTCGAAACTAATCAAGAATTACAAGATGATGCTGACGGAAATTTTTCCATCTCGATTGCTCAAAACTAGCTCTACGTTCTGTATTATGAAAGCATGATAGAATGCCATAGCATCACAATATTTATACACATATATATAATGTATGCATTTACGTTTTGTTCCATCGGTTCCTTGGGAAAACGTTTCCATGGGATGAACGCGAAAGTAGAATATGTTCAATTTAGGACAAGTTTCCGTGTTTGTACTTCAATATGTTGGTTAACCCTTGTAAAATTGTGAAGGCTTTAAATGTCATATGATTTCATTTTGAACGAAACAACTACGTACTACGACTTGGACATAGACTGACGTCATCAATATAAAAATATATGAAGTATTTCATCCTTTGTACCGGCAGGAAACACTCAAAATTAATTGTTTTTAATTTGAAATAGATGGCCAACAGTTCTTATATTGCACATATTGAAAAAGTCTATGAATTCCTTAACATTATTCATATTGCAACATTTCCAGATGTGTACTATCTTTCGTATCTAATCCTTAGTATTGACCATGGGGGATTATACATCTGAAAATATTTGGAATGATGGATTGCATGCACGCGCGTAACATGTCACAGTTTCATGTGGGATTCAATATCGTTCAATTTATTGTTGAGAAGCATATCTGATTGTATAAACGTTAAAGGGCATGGGCACGATTTGAGCTGAAAATTTTCAAATTAAATTTTTTCATTTTCAATGTTTAGAAAGGTTAAGCTAAAGTATTTTCTAATGATCAATATTTTTCGTTATGTAAACAAGGCTCTTGCCATGTTTTTGTTTACATTAGATTGCTTAAAAGAAAATGTCATGTTTAAAACAAAATGAGATTTGACGAAGACTATGTACTGTTTAACTTTAAAAAAAATAAACTTGTTAAATAAAAAGTATCTCTTTAAACAAAACTTTTACTAGTATATTTAGCCTATGTAAACAAACCGATGCTGCGAATCTTGTTTACACAACAACGAATTGTGAGCTCTGTATCTCTGATGTAACTCTCGACAACTGACAATTCATAATTTTACTGACCATTAGTAATACCTTAGATAAACATTCTAAATACTAAAAATGGTAGGGGGATTGACATTCTTTATTAAACCCGGGTGCTAAGTAAAAAAGTCAACTTTAGGATGCACGTTTTTACCGGATGCTAATCGGAACTTCATTTGGCATTTCCCGTCAAGTCGAGGAAATGTTCTCCACTTGACGGAAAAGATCTAGCGGTATTTCATTTGAATAAACAATCTTTATTTATAGATCATTTATCAATGGTGACATCTCCATATGAGTGAAAGATTCTCCAGCGGGACGTTTAAATACTATTACACGTGAAAAATGAAGATAACGAACAGTGATCAATCTCAAGATTTGTATAAAGAATGCAAAAATTAAGAGGAGGGCAAACACGGACTCCTGCACAACACGCCTTATACGACAAACTTTCTTAAATATTCCGTGTAGAATACCATAAGGATTTTGACGTTTGTTTGGCTTCCACAGCCGTAAAACTCATTCATTCTCATACCTCCATTCATACTCTAGAATTTACTGGAAATTATTGAAGAAAGAACTTACTTCCGATGTCTTCAAAACTGTACCAATAAGTCAATACTAAAAATAGAGAATCCTATGGAACTGGCAATCTCTATGACTGTTAACTTAAAAGTGATTTAGATTTACTGAATAAAACTCTCCAGAACGTTGACCCCATAGACCTTCCAATAAAATTCCGTAATACTTACACTGACCAATCGAATACCACTGACCTCAAAACTAGTCCTCTGACTATACTGTTCTTAATGAATAAAACAATAACGACAACTGTTAATCTAAAGAAAGACAACTCTTGTTATACGTTAGTAACAGAAACATACAGTGCTGGTTAGTAATATATACATGTATTTTATTTACGTATTTAATTTACTTTCATTATATACAAGTATGTAATTGGCATATCAAAAAAATTTTATTTAAGGTTATGGTAAGTTTAAAAACACTCCAAAATAACACATCACATATGCATCCAGAATTTCTCACTGTTCTTCTTCTCCACATCCGTTCAATGACTGTTAATGTCAATAACTACTCAATATCTTCGCCTACAAGATTGCAATGCTAGGAAAGGGTTCTTTGACCCTTTTGTTTTTGATGATAGACCAGTGGTTATTGATTCCCCTCCCCAGTTTTACCTAGTATTGTTGGTGACAGACCTTGCAACTATTCCCCTCCCCAGTTTTACCTAGTATTGTTGGTCACAGACCTTGCAGCTTATGTGATATATGCAGTTTCCTGTGGGACAGGATGTGTCTCCAAGAATTTGGTAGCATCGGCCGTTGACAGGGCTCTTAATTAAAACTGTCTGTGCTCGCGATGTGGTTTAACATTAGGCATCTGCCACCAGAACATGCTTTAAAGCCAATTGAACATAGGATTTTCCAATTTGGTTCGCACCACCATGTTTTTCAGATTTCTAGCACGTCTGAAGGCAGCCATGGGAGGTTCCTTGAAGACCTTGGCCATTCTTGGGTTAGAATAGAGAATGTAAATATTGCTCGTCAAAATTTTCTTTAGGCCTTTCTCATAAGGTCTCCATATGAGTGAAAAATTCTCGAGCGGGACGTTAAACAATACATAATCAATCAATCAATCTCATAAAGTATATTTCCCTTAGTTGTTTCATTAAGCACACTTGAAACTTACTGTAGTAAACGCATTTTATGATAAGCCACCATGTATGAGATTTATCACTATTCGATATTTTCACGTGTACACTAAGACTAATCTTTTTAAAATCACGTGACCTTATTTCATACTAAAAGACTATCTCATCTTCAACAAATGCAATGTAAATAAGGATAAGAAATAAGTATGAGTTTGAGGCGTTATGAAGTTTTATGCGTAATAATTTTAAAGTGGTTGACTTTGATAAATACATTCAGTAATACCTGAGTTACCTGATGTTTGGATACAGCAGAGGGCGTTTACGTTGAAAATCCAATTCAAAATGAGAACACCCTTCTGACTGTTTATTACCTTGTCATGTATTTAATCCAGGAAACCTGAATAAGTTCAAAGCTTAATAAAGGCAGGAAATTGTTTTGGAAATTAAAAGAAATGAAATAATAGACATAGAATTCAGTTTCTTTCTCCACAATAAAGCGGGGAAAGGACATCAAAGGGAATGTGGGGACATCTGCTAGGGGCTTATGGTAGGAGCTGATAAAGTGTGTACGCATACTAAAACCCTATAGACACATTATGAAGTCGGAAAGATCACGATCGGACACGTCCTCAAGACGGAGTGATCGGTCACATTCTAAAGACGGAGTAATTTTGATAGGGCGGATCCTGAAGACATAGTGATCAGTGGCAGAGCGTTCGCTTTTTAACCGGGAGATCTTAAGTTCGAACCCTACTTGTGCCATGGCCGCGTCAAACCTAAGACGTTATACATACATGTAGATAGTAATTGTTCCTTTGCAGAACTTTTTTTTTTACTATTATTTGAGTTAAATTGCATTCCAATCTATTTAAAATTAGTTGTTTTTGATCCGCTACCGCTACTTGAAAGAACTGAAAGAGATCTTTTTGTTAAAATAAAATTCAAATTATCTGGTAAAAATTCGCTATTTTACATATTCTTGCAATTGCATGAATCAACTTCATAACTGTAGCTCTCTGGGAAAAATACGATATATATATATATATATATATATATATATATATATATATATATATATATATAAATATATATATATATATAAACATAAAACATTTATAAATCCGATTTGAACTGAGAATTTTCAAATTTATGTTTGATTACGTTTGCCCAATATTTGCAAACAATTCTGTATGTGTTACCTATTTTCCCATCAATATTTTTATTTATTTAGATATTTTATATGAACTCATATCTGATTGCTTTCTTAAAAAGTATCAAAAGGTTTGAATGTTAAATTCACGGTCCTCATAAGCTACTAGGATTATTCTGCAACTCAAAAGGCCTTAGAGGAACTAGATGCATTTTCACTTCATACTAATTATATGGATAAGAATGTAACGCAGATGACAAAATTGTCTTCGTACACAGGTTTTGAATAAATTTTGAACGTTCTGCTATTAATTGATAATGTTTTCCAGAATAGAGAGATGGTTGCCATTCGCAATGATAGATTTTGCAACTCATTTGATTATAAATTCAATCACATGAAACGGACGTTACAGAAACGTACGTTACAAGTCATCTTTAAAAAAAACCACCAGCTTTTTAGCAGGAAGCAGCTTTCGTATCGTTTCCCATTGCAGCCATTATAGAATTCATGTTGTTTTGAAATCGAATTGAATAGAAATAAATGATTTGTGGACTTGAAGAAAGAGGCGAGTGACGTGGTTCATGTAGAGAGCACTTATTGTCACGTGATTGCTTTCATAAATGTTTTATGAGTACCAAGCATCCACCAAAACCTTGGGAATGTTGCCGAGTTTGACTGTTATGGAACATCGGTCGCGCGAAAATGTACGACACAACTAGTAACGTACATTTCAAGATATTAGTGTAGTTTGGTTGTGATATAAAATGGCTTTTGTACCGTCATCTAAGTACTTTAACTTTATTGGTTTACCGAAATATGGTAATTTAAGTCAATGAAAGTGATTAAATACAAGAAAGAAAAAGAAGAGAATAATCAGTAATTTGAATCATCTAAGCATGAGTTAAAATAGCTGTCTGAACGAAGAAAATTAGAGTTGTTATTTGATATCAAACATGTGATTTAAGGAGTTCATAAACATTATTGTTATATTTTATATATGTTTCGACAAAAACAAAGTAAATAGAATTGGCAAAACAGTTTCTAAATGACTCTTAGCTATTGAATATTACATTTTCCTATTGGTAACATACATTTCATTAACGAGTAATACATATTTATAAATAGAATTCTCACTCTACTCATTTTAAATTGTTGAAATAATTTTTAGAACAATGACACCGAGTAGAGCACAAATGCCGAAAATCTTCTCAGAGAGAGAGAGAGAAAGTGAACATTATCTCCAGAAGGAGAGAACAAGAAAAATGAAATATTATGATCGGTGCTGTTGTGTTGGTTCTCCTTAATCAAGCCAATAAATCTCCTGATGAAACTAAAAGTATTCTGTTATATAACCTACATGTAATAGGAAAATCTAAAAGAATGCTAAGACTTTTATCCGAAGACAAGGCGAGAGTCCTGGATGCGATCATGAACTACAAACTTATTTTGACCACGGATTGCTCCATTTATCTGATCAAAATATAGGACATACGGCGGGTATGACCGGTCGACAGGGGATGCTTATTCCTTCTAAACACCTGATCATACCCCTGATGCATATGTTCAGAGGTTCGTGTTTGCCTATCTCTTAATGTTGTATTCCTTATAGAAGTTATGATGAGATTGATCACTGTTCGTTATCTTCACTTTTTCTTTTGTTTTTTTTTTCTTTCTTTTTTTTCGTGTAATGTACGTTTCCTTAAAAAATATTTTCATCTTTTGTATATGTCAATCTCTTGATGATCAGAACTGCTGAATACATGTAGCTGTGATAATCCATATAAACGTTAGATCTTCAAGTGATTAAGTCATATTTTGTTAAAGTACGTTACCGCTTTGAAACGAGTTCGTATTTGTATATTGGTTGACAGTTTCATTAAAAAAGGTCAGATACTTCAAATTGCATTTTCTTCTTATGTTTGCAAACTCGACAGATTTCTTCTTTTTTTCTTTTTTTTTTTTACAGTTTTTAAATGATACTTAATTTTGAAATGTACGTTACTTTTGATATACAATTTCCAGTTTAATGTTTCTTGTAAGATTGTCAATATATTTACTTTAAAAATGTAAACATTTTGTGTGGTTTCTATTCTTTCCCAAACAAATTGCGTTTACAGCGCACGCCTCCGAATAGATATACACTAGCTTTTGATTGTAAATGTTTTATGTAGAATTCGTTTACACTATAACATAAGAAGTTGTTGATTCTTTAATCGCATCATGGAAAACAGTTTCTCTGATACATCACAATTCTTTTTTTTTTTTAAAAGCAACACATATTAAAGATTACGAAAATATATATAAATAAGTAAGATGATAAAAATATTTGAACGTATGTTCATTTTTCATTTGTCTTTTGATTGTAACGTACATTTTGATAACATTTTCTGCAAGTTAAAAGGTCTTTTTTCTCGCTGTAGCATAATTAAAGAATGACGATGGTTCACGATAGAAAATTTATAAAATTAAAATCTTTATATATTCGTTATCGAAAATCAATAATACCTACCAATGAATTCGAAAATTTCATTTTTTACAAATGTAGAGCTTCAAATTCACACCTTTATTGAGAATGGGCGAGAAATCCAATTAACGAGATTCGCATTCACTGGTCGAAAACCATTGAATCTGTGAGTTCTTAGTTTGCAACAGGCTTTAGCACATGTTTTAAATAAGTCTTAATACAAGTATAAGGAAAAAATATGTTGACAGGGTTGGGGTTTTTTTCTCATTAAAATTTTGAGGCGGTCAGGCAACAATATAATAATATAAACTCAATTGTGGGCGATAAAAATATGTTGTAAATTGAAAATGTAAATGAAATTTCGATTTCGAGCTCTTTTTTTTTTTTGGAAGTATTCTTCTAATAGGAAAAAAGAATCTCCATTTAGATAAAACAAGGATTTACTTTCAAGAATTACTACTATAATGAAATATTTCTAAGAAATCAGATTCAAGCTTCATTATTTTAAATGTAGACATAAAAATGTAGACATGAAAATATATTGCAACGCTAAAATTACTACTTTATAATATTTTTTGAAAACAGAGCAATAAGTTTTAATTCAGTAATACAATTTAGTCTGTTTCTTTGTTTACAATATACCTGTATTCAGCAGTCCTCACAACTAACTGCAAATTTTGTATACATTACGTTAGGCCTTTATTTAACCTGTACGTCTTGACAAATGATGTTTACTTTTCTTGCACATCGCAATTATGGGTCCTTTACAAGTCTCAAATGAAATCGATGACAGATATTGGTCATCAAGTGAATCGCCACCATTCAACCATCTCTTTAATTACCAAAGCGTACCAATTGACAAATGACATAGGTCTTACAAGATCGGGAGTGCACTGTAAAATATTTATTCCTGAGGATGATACACTCAGAAGAGACTAAATATTACAGTTGTTACCAATATCTCAGTTTTGAAAAGATTGAATGCTTTCCGACACACTCAACAATTTTTCAGTTATCTGGTGGCGTCCAGTTTTTGTTGGTGGAGGAGAGAACCCAGATACAATGTACCTGGGAAGAGACCACCGACCTTTCGCAAGTAAACTGGCAAACTTGCTCACATAACACCGCGGCCGAGATTCGAATACGCGCCGACAGAGGTGAGAGGTCTCCATGCAATGCATTATTGTATTAAAATAATATTTAGGGCAAGAATGACTGATATAGATAGAAAACATCGGTGTGAAAGTTGGGAGCAGACATATTTTACAGACACGTATAATCTACTTCACAAGCTCAAATTAAATAAGTATAAATGAAACATTATTATCTGCCACTCTCAGTGGTAACTTTAATGTGACTTTTTACGACTAATGTGATTTTATCAACTTCTGCGCTTAAAGGAATGTTGTAGAAGTTGTTGATCAGTCGTCAACGTTCGCGGTTTCACAGTAATTAAGAACCCGGATGTAAGTTTTTCCCCTATGAACCTTTGACCCAGAATGACGTTTTGGTGTGCAAAACATCTATAAATCGTATATTAAGTAGGTGTAGCCATAAATAACAAATCACCAATGGCGACAATAAGAGCATGGTTAAAAAGTTAAGCATTTAATTTAGTTGCATATTTCTCGATTTACAACGAATGATATTATCCCGTGTTTGCCAAAATTAAATAACTTATTTGATTTGTTGAAAAACATGGATTTAAAAATATGGAGACTGTGGGAAGACTCCGATCTTTTAATGGCAGGTCATTCCATATTCTACAAGTAGAAGAGAAAAAAAAAACTACTTAAATAGGAACTTGTTCTGACCCCCGATGTATATAACACTTTCGGTCCGAACTACTTTTGCGATCATTCCCGGGTCGACATACCCTGGTTTGTTTTCAAGTTTATTAATAAGATACATGAATAAAAAAATGCCCATCAACTGATTTTTTTAAATAATCTTTACAACAACATTTATCAAATTAAATTATAAGCAATATAGTAACTATTTGTCGTCAATTATTTGTTACCAAGAGATTGTTTGACATGAAAAGTTACACGAATATTAACTCTGATAATTTATGAAATTTACTTTATAAATGTAGGCAAATGTGGATGCTAAGCAACAGACATAAAAACGGTTTCTATGTGGGATTCGTTTACTTAATTGAAATAAAAACACTCCCTAAGTGAAATACTTTGTGAAAGATATATATATTCCATACCCATAAACATTAAAAATACGTGGGAGTGTCATCGATCTTGGAAGTGAAACATTCGTTAGTCATATGACCCTTGCTTAAGAGTTGTTTTACAGATTAAAGTTTAAATTTACAGATTAATATGTAAATTGTACAGATTAAAGTGTGGAAAATAGAATATGAAAAAGTTTCGACGTGACACGAATACTCCTCTGTAACTGTCTAACGGTAAAAGGTGTTAAATGGTGCTATAAAAAATTGCAGACTGGCGCGCACACACTAAACATTTTCTAATCTGGTTTAAAGTGGAAAATGCTGTGGATACTTTTGAAGAAAAATTGAAATTGCTGTTAGCCGGGATACTAACGACGGGATGAGATAGTCAAACATTATCTGGAATTATACATAAGTTTACCATGTTCGCACAGAGGATAAACATCAACGATTTATGTACGTGGATTGTAATATAGGCCTTACAAATATGGAAATAAAAAATTTCTGATTCTGTAAGTATATGAATAGTTTTTGATAGTGTGATTGTAGATTAACTTCTATGATGTAAAGAATGAACTTCACATTTCAATTCAATTAAGGTTTTGAAAACTGCAATACATTTGTGATACCCGAATATTTCTTTTCGACTAAGCAAGATTGGTACTTTAATAGAGTATACTAGTGATTAAGGAATCGCTGCTTTTTGATATTATTTTGTTTTTGTTTTAATATATACGCATTAAAAAATATCACACACACCAGTCCCCCCCCCCCCCTAGCCTTTGTATCATCATTAATTCCACACCGCCTGACGTTATCATTTGGTCTCTAAAAACGCTAACACACTGTCATTTGATGCATTGTATGTCAATATGTTAAAATATCAAACTGTACATATCGTAGGCATATTCCGTTGCATTTCTAAGTATTTTGCAGTTGTTAGCAACATGCAAGTTTCATTTTAGAATAGATTACCACATGTGGATATATTTACAAAAGAACTCGTCTAGCACAGCAACAATTAGAGACGTAGCTGATTCTGATGCAGTTTTCATATTTACGATATATTATCATTAATTATTATTTATAACAAATAAACAATTCCATAAAATGGCTCTTATGTACAGGTGGTTAAGTTAGGGATAGTATCAAAAGTCAAAACATTACACCTTAGGCCAGTCAATTCGAATCCCTCGAATTGTATTTATGCGCAATTCTTAATATAATTATAAACACACGTAATTAGTATGAATTGAAAATGTATTTAGTCCCTCTAGACGCCAATAATGTCTTTTGTGTTGGAAAGTAAACCAAGTATGTCTTATGAAAACCGTGAATTTCATTTAATATTCAAACCTTTCAATATCTCTTTTTTTTTTAAACCAAACTGGAATGATTTCCTCCAAAGTGTTTGAACAAACAGTTAACAGATACAGAATTGTTTGTAAACACAAAGCGAAAGTATTTAAACATGTATTTGGGATTGAAAATAATTCCTATTCACAGGCAACCTCATGGGGCTACATGTACATGTGAACGTTATTGAAGCTGCGAGTTTTCAGTTCATTGTGCTTTAGTAAATGTTTCTTGATATTTCTTGATACATTTCTAGTGAGAACATATTTAACATTTTTAGGCTAAACGTTTGAGGCTGTCATACAATACTACTGCTATATGACCTGAATTATGGGCAGTAAAAATGTGCTGTAAATCGAAAGTTTTAATATGGATAGATCTGTAGCTCTCTGATATATCCAAAGAAAAAAATTCCAAAAGGACTACAGTTCTACAATCGATTCATCGACTTACAAGAATCCGTAAAATGGAGATTTTTTGATAGATTATTTGAATTTTATTTAATATAATGCTGTCCACTTTCCATTGTAGGTACATTTTATCGAATGCAGGATACACACGATGCCTTCCTACAGCTTATCTTAAACAGTTAAGGATATCAATATCTGTCATAGACGAAAATATATAGAAAGGAACACAC
This sequence comes from Ostrea denselamellosa, assembly GCA_024699665.1. Classification (NCBI taxonomy): domain Eukaryota; kingdom Metazoa; phylum Mollusca; class Bivalvia; order Ostreida; family Ostreidae; genus Ostrea; species Ostrea denselamellosa. The sequence goes on from JAMZEH010000053.1 coordinate 3,634,217, forward strand.
TTGGAAAATGCGACGTGTCTTATACATAATGTTTATTTTGTCGTCGTCAGCAATAATTAAATCTTACATTCGGAATGCAACATTTTGGAAAATATTTTATCCAGGTTCTGGAACTGCGAAAACTTTAAAGGAGTACATTTTAAAACATGGGAGAACTACTGTCTCTATGACGTGTTCAGCACGTTGTCTCGAAGCTAGGACTTGTACTACTTTTTCCGTTTGTGACCAGGGGCGGGATTTCCTCTGTAGATTATATGATGTTCTTGATGTTTGGAACAATGACACGGAAGTTTCTAGTACCTGCCAGCATTATTTAATGGTTCGTGCAATATATTTTACTGTTTCACCTCATTGAAACCATTTATTTATGTTAGATCAAAACACGGTTTGCAAGATTTTTCATATTTATTAGATTGCAGTTCAAATACTGTGTAAGTACACTCTATTACTAGCGCTCACATGAGACAGCCTCGAGAAGTCCGTTTTTCTCCGTCATCGTACTTTAAGTTTTTTCGGTCACGAACCTTTTTCATCTTACCATGCAATTTTGTTCGTTGACCTATGACTCTACAAAACTTACGACAGAGTTATCAAAGCATGTGACTACTGATTGTAATCGATCTAATTAAAACTACCAACTGTAATTTGTAAGAAGCAGTAGTGGAATAAAAACAGTCAATTTTAATTCAACTGAAATGCAGTGAAAGGAACAGGTTCTTCGGTGTTTGTTAGTTACTGGTAATCTCTAACTTTCGTTCTATGTTCTTACAACTTACTCATAACAAAATGAAAGCCCCTGTCTTCATTTGAGGAATACAAAATATTGAACACGAGAATCAAAAACAGTCGGTAACTGACACGCATATGTTATGATACCTATCTATTTTTTCAATTACCATCCCTGTGAGATTACTTTTTCTATAGGAGAAATTCTTATATCTCGGCTTTTCTCAAATGGCTATGACTTTATCCATTATGACATCACTAGTCTATGGAAATTTTATAGGTAAATATAAAAGTATTAGAGGAAATTCAGGCTACAGTGTACTTTATTGAATTTGGTAGTGTATGTAATAGTTTTGCTTTGCAGAAATTCGGAAATATGTTCATGTGTACAAGCTGCAATTTAGGAAAACATTTGTGATGAATGACTAGTACATGTATAAAAAAAAATTCCTGTCTGTTTTAATAGAATAACACCGTTTATTGGTAGAGTATGAAAAGATCGTAACCTTTAACTAACCTTGACACTAATAAACACAACATGTGATCGGAAGATGACTGTTTACATCCCATCGTTATTCTACAAACTGTCATATCGCAATAAGTCCAGCAAGTACAGGAAATATCCATCCTTAAGGACACATTAAGCAAATAACGCAAACCAAAGGTTTCATTGCAAAAAGGTCAAATTGATTACACTGTAGCTCAATAACAAGCACTATTGTCCCTGGTTTTATTTTTGTTTTCAATGTTCTCCACAATATGTAAATTCTACTTATATATTAAGAATAGACAATCCTGCTGTTTTGGAGTCGTTCAGATGCATATAATTAAAGTTTGTATTGAAGGAGGGGCTAAATTAGTTGCGATACCATAATAACATACATGAATTTAATAGCTAGGTTTTCTAAATTATTAATTAAAAAAACAACAACTATAAAAAACAACAATTATAGTAGTCTGGCGGATTATTGGATATTTCACCCTCGAGATGAAATATTTTCCTCTGGGAATGACAGGCCGCATCCCTGACTGAAATATTTAACTCCTTGGCTTATTAATATGTCATGGATACTCAAGATGGACTCTTATACTGTCATATAACTATGACATCATCAATAAAAATGTCGCACAGGAGCGGATCCAGATTTTCTTTTTCATTTTCTACCCAGGGTTGGTTGGTTGATTGAAGAGACCAAAATGACAAAAATTACCAAAGGTGGGTTACACTTTCGTGACCCCTCCTTTCAGATCCTTCACTGTCACGTGTCTCGATACTTTTGGATTACAAGACAAGACAGGGTTCTCCATCTTATAAACCTCTTCAATTACGCCATACATGTGTTTCTATTGACTATGAGTTTTTTAACGTAAGATTGATACATTTAGATCAACTTAATTTAGGTTATGATCTTTCTGATTGTGAAATTCATATCTACATTTCACGACAGGTACATAATTGTGGGAAAGTGAATATAAGGAACAGTGATCAATCACATAATTGCTATAATGAATATAAAATTAAGAGTTGGGCAAACAGGAACCCCTAAATTACCAGAGGTGGGATTAAGTGCCTAGGGGGGTAAGCATCTCCTTTTAACTGGTCACATCCACGATAAGCCGAATATATTGACCGAGTGTACAGATTAATCCTTAGTCAAAACCACTGTGAAAAGAACGGTGTAATAATTGGTAGGAATCACGTCAGATAGCATTGATCCATTCCTTGACTGTAAATTATTAGTTTTGCTCCATTGTTATTTCGACGTCTCCATATGAGTGAAAAATTCTCGAGCGCGACGTTAAATAATATATAATCAATCAATCATTAATCCATTGCTATTGTTTCTTGTCTGTGCGTCTTTCAGTTTCAAGAAGCAACAGAGAAAGTTACTCAGCTGTCATCTACAGATGCTACTCTTATCACGACTACGGACGATGTTGCTCAGCAAACGAGTACAGATTGTGTAGATCCATTATCGAGTACAGAGTCCTCCAAGTCTTCTGCTGCATCAATTGACGAAATCACTACCGCACTACCTTGTGATGATAGAAGCAATCCATTTCTAGTCACAGATTCAGAGGCTAGTTTTGGTATGTACATTGTATATTTCCCACTCCATGGTTTCAGAACTTCTTTTGTGAATAAGAAATCACATTCAATGTAAATCTGATATACTTTACGAATTTTCGCGATATTCACTTTCTATCGTTTTGGTGGTAACAAAGAACACTAAGTAAAAATGCCTATTCATTCATTATCATATATAGAAGAAGTGCCATATTATCATTACGCCAAAGAGTGCATCTGCTTCAGAAAGTTAGACATATAGTATATGTTTTCTTTGCTCAAAGCCCATAAGCGCTGAGCATAGACCCAAATTTGCCGCCCTTCAACGGCAACGGTGACGTCTCCATATGAGTGAAAGATTCTCGAGCGGGACGTTAGACAATATATAATCAATCAATCTTTGTTTCGTAGTATTTATCAACTTTAGCAGCAATGTGAAAATATCGAAGTGATTAATCTCAAAACTCGTATAAGGAAAGCAAAAGTAAGACTTGGGCTAACACGGACTCCTGAGTATCCTATAGACGTCGTCATTGCCGGTGAAGGGCTGTAAAATTTAGGCCTATGTTTATGGTCTTTGAGGAAGGAGGGGTCTTTATCGTGCTACACCTGCTGTGACACAGGGCCTCAGTTTTTATGGTCTCATTCGAAGGACCGCCTATATAGTCGCCTCTTACGACAAGCAAGGGGTACTGAGGATCTATTCCAAACCGGATCTCCACGGGTTTGATTCAGAAGAATTACCATTCGTAACTCACCGTGTTTTAATTAACAATCGCTGAATTTAGTATGTAGGTTTTAAAAAAGGACTTGCCTTGGATTCTTCAAATAACCGATTCAAGACTTTCCATGTAACAGAGCAACCCTTTGTAAAAATATGATGTACACCTACTTGTTTCTTATGTAACGTAAGACTGAATTAAATGAAAGAACGTGTATATTTGAGGGTATTATTTTTCTTTTCTGTATGAAGATGTCCATTTGTATAATGGAAAAAAATCCTATCACGTTAATATTATTCCCATGCGAACTTGTAATAATTCCCACATTCTCTATATTGTCGAAGCGCCGATCCAGTAATTTTGATTAAAATATCACAGATTTTACAGCTTTTGTAGAATATTTCGGGGAGACCCCACAGAGTGTGATCTTTTAATAATGGGTGGCACGTCAGATATTGTTGCATCTTGTTTATATCATTGGTAGTGTATATATCGAGCAAGAAGTAGGATACCTAATGGAGAAGATCAGGTGCATATATTTCTTTATCTTCTCTGTCTAACAACATATTGTGCCTTGAGAAAACCAGTGTACACAGGTATGCATTAATTGAAAGTTTGGATTATAGCAAAACGACCCAAACGGTAAAAGAAAGATTGATTGAGAATTTTTCACTCATATGGAGACGTCACCATTGTCGGTGAAAGGCCGCAAAATGTAGGCATATGATCGGCGCTCAGGGCTTTTGAGCAGGAAGGGATATTTATCGTGTCACTCCTGCTGTGACACGGGGCCCCAGTATTTGCGGTCTCATCCGAATGACCGCCCCATTTAGTCGCCTCTTCCTGCCAATGCAGAATCCATATTGACACACAGTACAGAATCTTTACTAACACACAATACATACGTTTCACTGATATACAGTACAGAAACTTTATTGACACATAATATGGAATCTGTACTGACACATAATATAGAATCCTTTCAGACAGACAATACAGAATCCTTACTGACACACACAAGGGTCTCCGTGCCGAGTGATTAGAGCATCGAGCTCAAAGTCACAAAGCCTCTCACCTCTAGCCGGCGCGAGTTCAGTGTGAAGAGGTTTGCAAGTTTACTTTCGGTAGGTCGGTGGTCTCTTCTCGGGTACATTGTATCTGGGTTCTCTCTTCTATCAATAAAAATTGGATGCCACCAGATAACTTGTTGAGTGTAGCGGAAAACACCAACAAAAAATCAATCTTACTGACACGCAATGCAGAATCCTTACTATCAATAAAGAATCATTAACCACACAATGCAAAATCCTTACTGACACACAATACAGAATCCTTACTGTCACTAATACAGAATCCTTACTGTCACTAATACAGAATCCTTACTGTCACTAATACAGAATCCTTACTGTCACTAATACAGAATCCTTACTGTCACTAATACAGAATCCTTACTGTCACACAATACGGAATCATTACTGACACACAATACAGAATCATTACTGACACACAATACGGAATCCTTAGTGACAGTACAGAATCCTTACTGTCAATACAGAATCCTTACTGATACACAATACATAATCCTTTCTTACACAATACAGAATCCTTACTGACACACAATACATAATCCTTTCTTACACAATACAGAATCCTTACTGATACACAATACATAATCCTTTCTTACACAATACAGAATCCTTACTGATACACAATACATAATCCTTTCTTACACAATACAGAATCCTTACTGATACACAATACATAATCCTTTCTTACACAATACAGAATCCTTACTGACATAATACAGAATCCTTATTGACACACAATACAGAATCCTTACTGACACACAATACCGAATCCTTACTGACACACAATACAGAATCCTTACTGACACACAATACCGAATCCTTACTGACACACAATACAGAATCCTTACTGACACACAATACAGAATCCTTACTGACACACAATACAGAATCCTTACTGACACACAATACGGAATCCTTACTGACACACAATACCGAATCCTTACTGACACACAATACAGAATCCTTACTGACACACAATACAGAATCCTTACTGACACATAATACGGAATCCTTACTGACACACAATACCGAATCCTTAGTGACAGTACAGAATCCTTACTGTCAATACAGAATCCTTATTGACACAATAGAGAATTTTCACTACTTCACCTTTGGTGGATTACAATTTGTTGGTATCAATTAAATTTGGTAGATTTGGAATTGTGACAAATATCAATATTTCAAGTTTTAACTTTTTTCTTTATATGCTTTTTCACTGTTACAACCTCTGATAACTTCTGCAATCAAACATCCCGTACATCAGCCACTATTCTCCTATAAAGGAATACGAAAGGAAGAAATGTCATGACTAGAGATTATATCAACATTCCTGTACAATAATTTGGTCTCATATTGCTAAAAACTGAAAAGCAAGACAAGGGCTGTTTTATTTTATTTGTGAATAATTATTTTAACTAAATAGATGTTTTCTGGACTAGATTAGAGACTGAAAGCATTAACGCTAATAAACATGATGAGCACTGTGTATTTTCTGTATTACACAATATCTCTACTGATGTGTATCAAACCCTATGTTATTCATTCTCTCAATTAAGAATTCAATAAACACACACTCACACATTTCAGTAGAAAGTTCGCCAATTTGCCATCCACCTGTGTACGTGGACACGAAGTATGCGTTGAAGAGCAATTGTCTTCAATTATCACCTGCTGTCAATTTTAATCAAATGTGGATGTCGATAGAAGCTGTTAATTGTGAGCAATATAATTCATTTCGAATGAAATTTGACTTTACAAAACAAAAATCAATTTAGGGTATTCGTTACCTTAGAAATAATTTTTGAATATATTTAGAATCCTACTCTGTGTGGTGTAGGACAGGTGGATGATATTTTCCCACAAAATAAACTTCGTTCTACGATACAGAATACAATTCATCGCATTTGCATATAAAGCAACAATAAAAATACTATGTTATGAAAATATCAATATGTAGGTAAAGTTGTCTGAAGAATCTAGAAGATAATGATCAACCTCATATATACTATAAAGAGCACATAATTAAGAGAAGGGTCCCAACCACGGATCTCCCGGCACACCAGAGATGGGATCAGGTACCTGTGGTGTTCAGTAACTTTAAATCATGTTATATGATGATTAGTTTCGACCTGTATTCTACAGTATTACAGTACTGTTTTTTATTATTTTAGGAAATAGATCACTATATTGTCATCAGTTGGTTAAATTTTCCTCTCTACGACTTGTCTATCAAAGTATGTACTTTTTACACAGGATGCAGCGATTGTGATTGTATAGCACTTCAATCAGCTGTCTCTGGGGAGTATGTCATCTATATTGCAGGGAAACTTACTAGAGTTGTTTGTGTGTTTGAAGGAAACCACTCCTGGACGGTAAATACACATTTTATTTATCAAATATTTCCAAAGGTTGATTGGTTGTATATTGTTTAACGTCCCGCTCGAGAATTCTATTCTTAGTTATATCGAGACATCAACGTTACTGGTGAAGGGCTCTTGCGGCCTTTGAGCACCTGTTGTGACATGGCTCAATTTTGCTGTCTCATCCGATGGACAGCCGCTGTTTTGACAAACAATAAGGGGTGCCGAGAATCTATTCTAACATGAGATCCCCACTGAACCGCAGATTTAAACCCACATTCCTTTTTCACGGCGGGTGTGACCGGTCAGCAGAGGATGCTTACTCCTCCATGGCACCTGATCCAACCTTCGCTTTGTCGGAGGTCCGTGTTGCCCTACACTCGAACTTGTATATGTCTTGGGGATTTATGATTACGATTTACACATTGTTTACTTCGCCATTCGATATCCATCCGCCATATTATTGTAGAGAAGAAAACCGGAGTTTTAATTTCCAAAGGACTAAATACGAAAAGAGGCCTTTATGACACTCTATTCAAATTTGCTAATTCCTTTGTTACAGTAGCAGTTCATATGTGTATGAATAGAAAAATATATGTTTAACTTTGATATTTCAAATATTAGTTGTGTAGCAACACACTAATCAGATTAACAATCACTTGTTTTAAACATTATATGTACAGCCATTTAACTACCTGAATTATCGCACTGCATATTTACAATGTCTGGTCGTGTTTTTCAACTAATAGAGACACTTGACCAGTCCTCTAAATAGCTATTCCCCAAACTATACTGTTAAATACGTTATTGCCTGTGTAGTACTTAGAGCTATACGGACTGTAGATATCAGCCAGGGTATCTCAGTGGTTAGAGGCCCTGACTAGTAATGCAGGTGTCCTGGGTTCAATTTCCGGTCCAGCCCAAGCATTTCTCCTATACTACGGTTGGTACCGTTGATAATCCCTGTATTGCAGGTCGTCCTGCCAGGTGTGAAAAGAATATGTGTTGCGGGTCTTCGAGGGCGAAGATAATTTAAGGAAGAAGGAATGTAGTAGTTAGGGTTATACGGACCGTGGATGTAGGCCTGGTAGCTCAGCGGTTGAAGCAGCTGATTACTAATGCAGGGGTCCTGGGTTCGATTCCCGGTTCAGCCATATATGTGTGTGTGTGTGTGTGTGTGTGTGTGTGTGTGTGTGTGTGTGTGTGTGTGTTGCCTAATAACTGGAACGTCTCTGGTGCTTATTTGAAAAAAAAATGCACCGCTGAATCCGGCACGTTTACGGCTTTGATTTTTATAAATTGTTTACATACATGTAATAATGATCAACTGTAAGATAACAAACCATAAAAAAGTTTTGTACAGAAATATAATTTGTTTGTGTTCAGACAATTCATTGTCCAATCATATTCGTGGTTCAAGTTTCTTGCTCTTAGATAAAATTTCAATACAAAATATAAATGTTTAAAAATAGACAAATTCCTAATATATTCCAAATTGTACTAAAGTCGGAGCCTAATATCTTGCAAAAACAAACAGCATGGACGAAAACATTGATCATTATGAGTTATCTTTACTTGTTTACGCAACACGGACACTGAAGCAAAGTAATTTGGCACAAATTAATCGTATTTACAAAAGTATGATATCAATAATGATGCAAAGTTTTAGTATTGCTATCTACATATTAAAATAGCCTGTTTTGATGAATGATGAATTTCTCTCTAATAGCCAGGATATCCACATCTGATATTCATTATTTTACCTCAAATGAAATATTGAGCATCTGTTAATAAAGAAACTCTGTCTCTAAAAGACTGACTTTTATTAATGCATTAAAATATCCTGTTTTGATGAATTCCTATCTAATTTTCCAGATATCGTCCTCTGATATTTATTATTTTACTTCAACAAATAGGACATTTTTAAAAATATAATTGAGTTTCATGACATCCCGTTCATATTAGTTACAGAAGGATGAGATGTAAAACACACACACACACACACACACACACACACACACACACACATATATACATATACATGCCGCAGAATTAAATGTAGAAAATCTACACAAGTAATAGTAAAACTGATTGAGTGTATACTCAACTAGTGTCTTCAATTCTTTAGAAGAGCATTCCTGAATGAAGAAACTAGTCGAGTATGTACTCAGTCGGCGGATTATCTTATAATGCATAGATATAGATACACTGATTTTTATGTAAGATGTTTTGGATCTTGTATATTCAGGTTATTCAGCGCCGATTTGATGGTTCAGTCAACTTTTACAGAAATTGGCAACAATACGCTGATGGATTTGGATGCACCACTTCAGAACTATGGCTAGGTATAATGCTATTAGGTGTGCAACTATTTTCCGCACGTTTTACACACCTGTTATGTTTTTGTATGTTGCTAGTTTCACATCCCATTCAAAAACCTTTCCCTCATTTGAAGACGTCATCAGCTACAAATGAAGTGTAGAAACAATTTTGAACTACACTTGGCGCTCAAGATCGTAGGAAAAGAATTTCTCGTTGTGCCAACACCCAAAAGACTCATCATTTGCATTTTCAATATTTATATTATACGTCTCAGGTTTGACACGATGATGGGATAAATAATCAAACTTGAGACTTGCAGGTTAGATTGTTAGTTTGTCTGCAAGGTTCATATTGTTAAAGATAATGAAATATGTGCCGTCTATAACAATTCTATTCTAGGATTAGATCTGAATGTATTTACATCGTTTCAATTTATAGTCGATTTATCCGGATCAGAAGAAGATAGTACTCATTAAAGATACATTTAGTCTTACTACGTCTGAATTTCGCTGCAGCTTTGAAATTGTGAATTTCTAACTTTTGTATCTGCAACTTGACCAACTGTGACCTTAGTAATATGATTGATTGATTGATTGTTGCTTGTTTTTGGCCACACTCAACAATGTTTCAGTTATCTGGTGGCGTCCAGTTTTTATTGGTGGGAGAGAGAACCCAGATACAATGTACCTGGGAACAGACCACGGACCTACCGAAAGTAAACCGACACACTTTCTCACATTTTTCGGCACGAGTGAAAATCGAACCCACGCCAACTAGAAGTGAGAGGCCTTGCGATTTTGAGCGCAGTGCTCTAACCTCAGTAATATATAGAATATGTATACTCACCTCCTTGCAAACATCAAATAAAGTTAATAAGCCAAACACTATAGAAATCGATTCCAAAATAGTTTCAAAAAATAACCTTGAGAGCTTAGTTAATCCAATATCCAATAACACTAATTTTCATCCCGTTTGTTTAAAAACAACAACAACAACCAAAACAAAAAACAAAAAACAAAAAAAGAAAACAAAACCACACACACACTCCAAAAAAAAAACCAAGAACAAAAACCCAAAAAAATGACAATATCCCAGATTCACCATTTAGATTTTGAAAGCAGTCTTTATATAGCGTAAATTACTTTACCTGGAGATAACCGAGCTCTTTGTGATTTCCCGCCCTTCATAGCCTATTTTTTCCAGAATGAAGCCATTTAGACCCAATGGAATTAAAGGTTTCTTTCTTGATTAAGGTCACAATTCGTAATATTAGTTTGCGTATTTTAGAGATGGAAACAATCAATTGTGTTGTCAAAATGAAGTACAATCAATGAAAAAGAAGATAATGAAAAGCTATCAATCTCTTAACTCTTTTAAACAATACAAAATTAAGAGTAGGGCAAATACGGACCCTTGTACACACCAAACGTGCCTAGGAGGAGTAAGCATCCCGTGCTGACCTGTTACACCCGCCGCCGCGAGTCCTATATCTTGATGGTGTAAATGGAGAAATTCGTAGTCAACATCAGTAGGAAATAATGGCGTAACAATTACTATGAAACACGTCAGGCAGCATTAGATCTAATGACAGGTTGTATTTGTAAATCATATCATAATAAAATCCATAGTATTTACGAAATGCTGACTTCAAACGAGACTGCTGAAACCCCTGTAACATCAACTTATTTCTCAGTAGCCTACCTTGTTTTATAATATAGTCGCAACATGAACACTGTTTCAACACTTCTTTACGGCGTCTCTCGTTGCCTTTGATGATATTCCCAACTATAAAACTCTTCATACATATTTTTTGGAAACAAATGATATCAATAATAGATATGAAGGAGGTATTGATGAACGTTGTTTGAAGCATGAAAACGCTAAGGTAACGAACATACTCAATCTTGCAATTCCTATAGAATCTCAGAGAGATGGGCAAACACGGACCCCTGAACATACCAGAGATGGGATCAAGTGCCTGTCGACCGGTCACACCCACTATGAACCCTATATCTTGATCAGCTAGATGGTGTAATCCAGTCCAAATCAGTGTTACAACAACGGCCTAACAATTCGCGAAACACGTCAGACAACATCTGACCCAATGAAAGGTTGTACTGGCAAACTAGATCGTTATCATGACACCAGAATTTGTGAAATAGTATCTGTGAAAAAGTGAAGTGAAAATATAAAATTGAAAGTAAAGCAAACGCGGACGCTTGAACATACCATGCATTATTCGACAAACTTTATTTCATATTTCGTGTAGAATATCATATGAATAAAGTACCACATATGTTGACTTTTGTATGGCTTCTACAGCCCTGTGGGGATCGGGTTGTTAAAATAGACCCTTAGTACCCCTTGTTTGCCGTAAGACGCAATTAATGGGGCGGTCCTTCGGACGAGACCGCAAAAACTGAGGCCCTGTGTCACAGCACGTGTTGCACGATAAAGATCCCTCCCTGCTCAAAGGCCTTAAGCGCCGAGCACAGGCCTAAATTTTGCAGCCCTTCACCGGCAATAGTGACGTCTTTATATGACTGAAAAATTCTCTAGAGGGACGTTAAAGAATATATAATCTATCTATCAATCTACAGTCGCGGTAGTATGTTTCTCGCAAATTTCCCATGGTGCACACTGACGCCTTGACACTGCCGGGTAGTACAGTTAAAGTACGTGCATTTTTGTATTTATAGGCAACGATAACATTCATTTGTTGACATCTTCTGATCATAATAAACTGAGGATTGAAATGGAAGATGAAGAAGGTAATCTGTATCATGCAGAGTATACGAATATTACTGTAGACAGTTCCAAACAAAATTACAGACTACATGTAGACAGTTCTGGATACCATGGAAATATACGTAAGTAATTTCTGTACAATCTACAGTTTAATGAAGAAGATACCGTATAATGGCCCTTTATTGTATAAATTACTAACTATAACCTACCATCATTTAAAGTGTTTGTAAGCAACGTATTATAGAAAGAATGATTGATTGATTATTTATTGTTTTCTGCCACACTCAGCAATTTTTCAGTTATCTGGTGGCGTCCAGTTTTTATTGGTGGAGGAGAGAACCCAGGTACAATGTACCTGGGAAGAGACCACCGACCTTCCGAAAGTAAACAGGCAAATTTTCTCACATATATCGGCGCGAGCGAGATTCGAACCCGCCCCGACTAGAGGTGAGAGGTCTTATGATTTTGAGCGCGATGCTCTAACCACTCGGCCAAGGAGGCCCCCTATATACAAAGAATGATGATTACCGTCCATGTACACATTTGTAATAGCAAAGGTGTCCCATCTTCTTTTATATACATTTTAACATTATTCAACAGAATGGTTTTATATCTATTCATACCTGCAGCTGACAGTTTAGGTGGAAGATGCGACTTTTGCCATGACAACATGAGGTTCTCCACATTTGATATGGATTACGATGAAGATCTATCCGGTTCATGTGCCATATATTGGAAAGGGGCGTGGTGGTACAGAAAATGTTTCCATCTAAATCTCAACGGTGAATTAAAAACCAAAAATTTTATTTGGTGGAATGGATTGTACCCAAACTATCTCATCAAATCCAGAATGCTTCTCAGAAAATGAGTGCTATTGATTCGTACATGAAACTGTTACACATTGCGAGAGTGTACATAACCCAACTTTCCAAATATTTTCATATGGATAATCCCCTATATTCAATACTTAGGGAAAAACAAGAAAGAGGGTGTGTATCTGTAAATGTTTCAATACTGATAATATTACGGAATGAGTAGAAAATACCACACCTTAATCAACCTGTGTAGAAACATGTTTCATACACACGTAATATGCTGAACATCTGTATCACTTAACAAATTAATTAATTTCGAGTGTTTCCTGATTGTAAATACGTTGAATCATTTCATATATTTCTATATCTATGACGTCAGTCTATGTCAAAGCAGTGGTAAATAGGCGTTTCATACGAAATTGAATCATAATGTTTAAGTCCTTCACAGTTTTACAAGGGTTAACCCTACATCTTACAAAACGGAAACCAGTTCTAAGTCGAATGTATGATGCTTTCGTGAAAAAGGTAAAGGTAACGGTGTAGGTAACGAACAGTCCTCAATCCTATCAATAACATAAATTGTACGAGTTAGGTACCCTGGAAACACCGTAAGAAAAGTTCTTTGTTGATTGGTCAGGCCTGCCATAAATCCTTTGTCAGTATGTAAAAAAAAAACCAGCCTAGAATTTGATATGAAACAAATGTCTGAAAACATTAGACCTATCGACAGGTTCTATTTGCAAATAAGAACATTTCAAGGACATTTCTATAATAGTTACTTTGTTTGGTTGTATGTTGTTTAACATAGTGCTCCAGAAATTTTCACTCTTGTAGAGACGTCACCATTGCTGGTGAAAGGCTGCAAAATTTAGGCCTATGCCCGGTGACTACAGCCACTAATCAGGGAGGGATCTTTATCGTGCCACACCTGCTGCAACATAGGGCCTCAGATTTTGCGATGTCATCAGAAGGACCTCCCCATATAGTCGCCTCTTAAGACAAGCAAGGGGTACTGAGGACCTATTCTAACCCGGACTCCCTCAGGAATGATTGCGACGTTACTATGGATTTTCCCATCAATGACATTATGACTACTATGTACTAGCATTTATATACGTCCATTCTCCAAAATCTTTTAAACAATCTGAAGGTATTTATCATGCAACATGTATAACAAGCATTATTCCTGTTTCTAAACTAAGTACACCCATCACTGAAGAGATCTCTCGTGGGGATCCGGCAATTCTACAATTTGACGAATTGTACATCTTAAAAATATTCTCCATAAAGTCGACGAAATTAATCTTTTTTTCATTATAGATATAATATAACCTGTTGAAACAATATAATTTGGCATCGTAAACTTTACCATACTATGTTCGTTAATAATATTTATCTGAAGCTTAGGACCTCTTCAATATGTACGCCCACAGCGTCCGGTGCAAGGGGAGAGAAACTGCAAAAATGTAGGGCTGTGGAAATAAATATTATTGTACTGTATGTTTTCTTTCCAAATTTGATATGTATAATCAAGTATTTCACGACTTTGAGAAAGCTGTCAATTTAAGAATCTTGCTGGATTGGCTCAAAGAATTATGTATCAATGTGGTAGTTGAACCAATTGAAACCAAGCATTTAATTAGCAGTGAACAATATTGTAGAATAAAAGTATCAATTTCCTCATTTCTGCCACTACTCAGAACGTCGATCTCACTTCTGTCAGACCTCATAACGTCGATATGGCCATTGTACTACCCCGGTACTCATTCCAGCTGATGGTCGAAGCAAATGAAAGCAGGATGACAGGCAATGTAAAATTCGATCTTAATTCGGGCAATCTTGGGATGAACAGTCAAGCATCCTTTTCTCTCCTCGCAACAGGGATAGCATCTGAAGTTGAATCATATGGAAATTGCTGCACCAGTTCCGGATATAGAAAAGGTTCCTTATTTTAAGGACTCTTGTTTGATACGGAACTGTATACATGTCCTTCATGACGTATGATTGGATCACTGAGAGAGATTAGAGTATATGATTTCCAGTGAAACCCCTCTGCAGATATGTGGATAAACGCTGAACAAAACACTTTGTGAAGATCGGTTTCATCTATAGCGTTTGTATATAATTATATATGTATGTGTACGCGAAAACTTTCTGTCGTGCTTATTTTCTTGTATTATAATAACATTTGAATATGTACTATGTTTTGATAAATCCGACTTGCATCACGCATTGTGGATCTGCTCAATAAACATACAGTTGGCTGTTTAAACACTCGTACGATTGTAGAATTAGTGCTAGCTTTTTGTATATCTTTTACTATCGTCAGTCATCAACTTTATCATTTGTCCCGAGGAATGTCCCAAACATTTGACAATAAATTGTTCGTGTCGTTGGCCATTTTAGTGCATTATTTTATATTTGTACTTTCTGGAATGATAATAGACTACAAGAGTTATGTTGTGGAGATAAATAAAAGCATCATAATTTACTTTCAGTTCACCTTTTTTTAAAATAAAAAAAAGATGATCCCCTCCCCAAAAAATGGAATAAAAAGGAAATATACAATATTTTACAAAAGTTATAAAGTCTAATAATATCAACGCAGTAGCCATTGCCGCAGGAAAGATGTCAAAAGTCCGAACAGGTTAATATAACAAATCAATAAATGCAGAAAATTATCATAAAGAGGATGATATCTAACTGGAATAAATCCTCGTAACTCTTGAATATGTGCATACAGTAAATCGTGGTGATAGCGACCGTGCTTGTGATGAATTCACGCTTACAGCGATGGGATTTTTATTCCTGAAGTTTTAATACATATTTTGAATTCATTGGATATAACGAACTACGTTTGTAATGAATCAAAATTATCCATTCCCAACACTATGCTATAAGCGTGTTATTCAGCAGGGGTCATGACCACGTGACATTAAATTTGTTGCGGAACTATAAACGTGGTACCTTGCGAAGATTGTGCAGTACTTCTACTACACATTTTTGAAGAAATTATTGATTAAAGAAGAAAATGTTGTTGTGAATAAGCATTGAATAGTTGAACAAATGAGTCATCTGACATCGTAGACATGATAAAGGAATCACACTGGAAAAACACTATCGCCTTGCATTACACTTCGTGTATAAATTAAATTTGATGATACATGTTGGGATGAAAAGCGTATATTACAAATGACAAGTTATTTTATTGGGTCACATCGTAAAGGGCAAGGTCATCCTAAGTAGAGAGTAATTACTATCCGAGCAAAATAAGGATATTGTTCGCCAGAAGAGGCCGCCAAAGTCGGTGAGTGCTTTTACCTCAAAGACGGAATCCTCATGCAAAAATGGCGACCACCTGACGTATCCCAGGAAGAATCATCGCGTGTTGTTTACATAATATTGGTTCCAGTGATATATCATTGGGGCGTCATGAATATATGGCAGGTCATTTGGGTTTCAATAAAACTTGTAACAGAATTTTGAGTCATTTTATTGGCCTTAGTTGAGAAAGGATGTTTCTGAATTTTGCAAGTCGTGTCATGTTTGTCAGATGGTAGGTAAACCTAATCAGAAAATGTCATCTACCCCTCTCCAACCCATTCCAGCTTTTCAAGAACCTTTTAGTCGAGTGTTGGTGGATTGTGAGGGACCTTTCCCTAAAACTAGATCAGGGAATCTGCATTTACTTACTATTCTGCGTATGTCTATCCGATTCCCTGACGCAATACATCTCAAGGAATATGAGGCAAAGACCATAGTCAATGCTATTATTAAGTTTTTATCAGTTTTGCAGGACTGCCTAAGGCTATTCAGTCAGATCAAGGTTCCAATTTTAGGGTTGTTTCAAGAGGTCATGCTACACTTCCTCATTGACAATATCTTCGTAATCTTTGGAGATCAGGTCTTCCAACAGTCTGTTGGAATTCCTATGGCCATGAATTGTGCTCCTTTCATAGTTTACCTTTTTTATATTCTTATGAAACAGAATTCATTCTAACGCTTCTACATGAGAAGAAAAAATATCTTGCTGTGGCCTTCAATTCGACATCTAGATATATCGACGACGTTTTATCTATTAACTGTGATCATTTTCATTCATATGTCGAATCGATATATCCCAGTGAAATTGAAATAAAAGACACCTGCTTCGTACTTAGATATTTTACTGAAAATAGATGCTGGCGACAAACTAACAACTCAACTTTATGATGATTTCAATTACTTCATCGTCAACTTCCTTTATCTATGCGGCAATATTCCATCATCACCTGCATATGGTGTTTATATCTCTCAACTGATTCGATGCGCAAGAGCTTATTCTGCATATGATCATTTTTTTTTCAATCAAGGCAGGCTACTGAAAAAGAAGTTGATGTTACAGGGGTTTGTACAGTCTTGTCTAAAGTCAGCATTTCGCAAATTTCATGGTCGTTATAACGATATGATTTGCCAGTGCAACTTCCCATAACGTCAAATGCTGTCTGACGTATTTCTTACCAATTGTTAGGCCGTTCTTGGCACACTGAATTTGACTGCGGATTGCTCCTTTACCTTATCGGGATGTAGGGCTCACCGATCGACACGGGATGCTTACTCCTCCTAGGCACCTGATCCCACCTCTGGTATGTCTAGGGGTCCGTGTTTGCCCATCTCTCTGATTTGTATTTTCTATAGGAATGACGAGATTGAATACTGTTAGTTATCTTAGCCTTTTCATTTAGGTGTTGTACAATATATATCTACTACTTATCATCCTGAGTCTCAGGAGGCACTTGAGCGCTTCCATCAAACCCTTAAATATATGATGAAAACATATCATTATTAGAATGATAAAGGTTGGGATTAAAGATTTCACCTTGTTTTATTTGCTGCACGAGAAGCAATTCAGGAGAATCTAGGTTTCAGTCCCTCTTCAAATGAATTGAATTAGCGTTTGGCCGTACAGTTACAGGTCCTCTGAAATTGCTGAAAGAAAAGTGGTTTACTGAAACTAGTGCTCTTGAGTTCTGATCCTTTGCCGAATTTGGCTCCACTGTTCGCTATCTTTGGTTCTTTCAGCTCTTCCAAGTTTGTTCGTATTTCGGATTTCCAACATTTTTGACTTGAGCATCACTGAAGAGACATTATTTATCGGAATACGCATCCGGTGCATCAAAACTGGTACCGTTTATGATTTATATTACAAACACGGGGTCGATGCCTCTGCTGGTCCCCTAAAGGTATTCACCAGCCCAGTTGCTAAGTACTTTGGTACTAGCATGAATTACGGATAAAAAATTTCTGTGATAAAATTAAGAAATTCAAATTAAAGATTATCTCCCCCATGCATAGCTTTGATCCTTTGTCGAATTTGGCTCCACTATCGCTATCTTTGGTTCTTTCAGCTCTTCCAAGTTTGTTCTTATTTCGGATTTTCAACATTTTTGACTTCAGCATCACTGAAGAGGTCTGTTGCATCAAAACTGGTACCGTTTATGTTTTATATTCTTAACAGTTTAGACTGTATCTAATTTCAATGCAAGACTTTACAATGCTTGTAAATTGGCAAAAGGAACATTAAAGAAATGAAAGTTTTGGTATGACAAAGATGCCAGGAACAAAGTTAAAGCAGATGATAAGGTTCTTGTATTTTTGTCTGGTCCCAGTCATCCATAATGTGGTCCTTATTACACTGAAAACAAGATTAGTGATGTGAACTATATACTTAAGACACCTGACCGACGTAAAGAAAAACGAGCTTGTCATATTAACATGATAACGTGAAAGAGTATTTTGCTAGATGTGACCGAAATCCTGTAAAATCAGTTTACACTTTAGCCAACGTTTAGACATTTCAAGACTGCACTGAAAATAACTCTAGTGTAGAAACTAGTGAAAAATCAAATTGTCAGTTTTAAAAATTCTGAAATTCTTGCCGATCTTGATGCCAAACTTAGACATTTGAATATTCACCAAAAGAACAATTAAATCCATTAAAATTACCGTACTTAAAACAGAAGTACAGTACATGCAGGACAATGGCATTAATGCGCCATGTAAGAGTGACTAAAACTCACCCTGAATTCTAGTATGGAAATCTGATGATGCCTACACGATTGTGTACTGACTTCAGAAAAGTGAATTCTGTCGCGAAAACAGCTCGTACTCGATTCCCAGAATTGATAATGGTATAGATAAAACTGGAGATGCAAAATGTGTCAATAAATTTGACCTGTCGAAAGGTTACTGGGAAGCACCCATAGCTGAAATGACCAAAGGAATGTTCTGTACTTGTGACTTAGGATGGCATGTGCAATACCAGCGACCTGTCAGAGGACGATTCACTCCCCTTCTGCACTACCTTCAAGGATGTGAAGCCTACATTGATTATTCTATCATCTACAGAAACACATGGGAGGAAATCGCTGAATCATGTTTGCAGTCTTCAACTTTCTGGCGAAAGCAAACTAAATGGTGAATCTTGCAACTTCATCATGCCACACTGTAGAATACTTAGGTCATAAGTAGGTCAAGGTTATGTTACACCTATCGTGGCTAAAGTGAAGGCTAGCGCAAAGTTCCATATTCCTACAAACAAGAAAGGGTTAATGCGATTTGGGCATGGCTGGTTTTGTCCAATTTTTTTTTTCAATAGCTGGTCCACTTACCAACCCAATGCAAAAGAGGGGGTCATTTGAAAAGGCAAAGGACTGTGATGAATCATTTTATAAAATGAAATCTGCCGTAATCTTTCGGTTCCAGGTTTCTTTAAACAATTTCAGCTTGCTGTTGATGCTAGTGATGTTGGGGTCTGGGCTGCTTTGCCTCAAGAACATAGTGGCCATGTAGATAGAGCCGTTCCTTAGTTTTCAAAGAAACTTACTAAGTGTCAACAAAATTATTCTACCATTGAACATCCTGATGTTTATTTGAATGCTACTGTGCATCCAATTCTTGTTTTTACGGGTCACAATCCTCTCACGTTTTTGCATGCAATGTCAAACAAGAATCGAAGACTCGCAAGACGGAGTTTAATATTACTAGAAGAGATTAATATTGACATTAGATATATCAAAAGCCAAGACAGTGTTATTGCAGATGCCTGATCAAGCGTGTCATGAGCGTGCTAGCTGTTCCTGTTTGCTTTTGTTGCTTTTATTTAATGTATGTGTATTCAGGTTGTGATTTGTAGAAAATTAAGTTTTCATTGTCATTCAAATTTTTAAGGGGGGAAATGCTGTAATACATTTTTACTTAATTGACACCTGTGACCTACATAAGTTTCTAAATATGTTTAGTTTTATTTAACAACGGGTGCAGAAAATGAGGCGCAAAGGACATACTGGAAAGCGGGTTCTCTTCTGCTCAGTGATACTAAGAATGCAGATATATATATATATATATATATATATATATATATATATATATATATTATGTGTGTATGTGTTGTGTAATACATTTGTACTTAATTGACAACTGTGACTGTGATAATACAAGTTTCTAGAGGTTCTGATTTTAGAGCGATGTTTGTCACTTTGAACACTATACAGATGAAGTAACACTTGTTTTGCCATATCAAAGCTATACGTAGCTCTGGAAATTCTTTTTAGTATAAATACACTGCAGATGTTGAGATATCAAGCACTCGTAAGCATTGAATACGATCTGCTGATTTTGGATTGGACAGCCAATTTGTGACAGTTTATATTTTCTTGTGGGAATTAAGTGCAGCATTAAATTAACACTGAGTTTTCCCCTTATAAGGGGCATGTATACGATTCGACCTGAAAATTTTCATTTCCACCCCCCCCCCCCCCATTTTGAGTGTTTATAATGCTTACATAAGGCCTAGGTATTTCTAATGTCATGAGTTGTCAAGTTACATGAGAGACAAAGAGCTAACAATTCTGTGTTACTTAAACAAGGCTCGTGTCATCTTTTTAATGATGGAAGTTAAATACACTAGTAAACGTTTTGTTTAAAGCATTTGTTTTTATTTTACAAGTTTATTTTGAACACCGTTAAACAGTTTCTAGTCTAGTATTGTCGCATCTCATTTTGTTTTAAGCATGGCATACAAAGGATCTTGAACGAATGCTATATGGCATGTGAAATTTATGAAATGAGTTGCCAGATTTAATATTTCCCGAGCCTTGGCGAAGGAAATATTTAAATCTGGTAACGAATATCTGGTAACGAATTTCATAAATTTCATATGCCATAAGCACGAGTTTAAAGCAATATAAGCTGTCAAAATTGTTATTTTGGGGTCCCTAAAATTTAATCGAAATTTTGTAACATCTACCTTCTAATAGCTGATTTTATCGATTAAACTTTTGACATGTTGTATTTTTTGCATTAAATGTAAAAATGTTCGACTGTTGAAATTAAGTCTTCCCGTACCTTAATTTGTCCGACATTATTTCCGTATGCAATGACCTAAAGTTGAACTCATTCGGCAAAATCAAATGCGCAAACGCAATATTTCCGGTAAGCACGAAAGATGTGTGACACGAAAGGTTCGAAGCGAGGGAGAAAGCCGACTTTGACTGATTCGGGACGAAAAAGATATAAATACATATAACATCGTTAACAATGCCAAAATAATGATGGTAACTAGAATTTTATCTCACCTCGCCGTCCATATCTTAATGACCCGGATACAACCCGATCAGCATCAGAATCATTCGTGTCAACATCGGTTATGTTCGGGATTGTCGCCGACGATTAATCAGCTGCGTTGTTAGGGTCAAACGGAATGTCGAGGAATATATTTTTCATCACGTAAAGGTGTGTAAACGATGCATAAGAGAGGAAATTCGATGCAGTTCTTTTTTTCAATCATATCAACGTTCATTTAACCTCTTTTAATGCCGCTATAAAAAATTGCAATTTTGGCAGCTTATATTGCTTTAAGATTCTATTTATCACACAACTATCAATAACGCATATTTTAGTTACTTTCCATTTCACGTTTCTGTATAAGGAAGTGATTGTCGGCCTCTTTGCATCGTCTGAAAATATCCTTTAACGGAATAAATAATATCTAAACACGTCAACGTAATAGCTAAATTGAAATTTTGATCTTAGGATTTTAATTTTTCGCTTTGTCATTTGATAACAACGAATAAAAAAAGGAATAAATAGGTTTTAAGAATGTTTATAGTAAAAATTTTGTATCTATGTCAGCACGCGCTGACCTCACATGACCCTACATATTTTGCATTGTTATTAACTTGTGCTACGAGTTCATATCGTTTTTCCGAACCTACGTTATGAACCCAGAAATTGTGTGATATTTTCTTTTAAGCAACTTATTTTGCTATTGATAACCTTTTCCTTCAATAATTGTATTTTAAAAATTAAATGAATTGTATCAAAATCTTGAATTGACTGTGCGATAGATTGCGTTTGAGTTTATTTGGGGTTTATTCTGACCCCTAACATATGCATCATGACATTGCCCTTTTTAGATAATAAATGAAGCATTTTCATCTTCAATGAGAGACTACCATAATGAAAGATGACTTACTATATACGTTGATATAAAACAGAAAACATATATTTACATTTAATATTTCCAATATTTAGACGTGCAATTGCACATGTTAAATTTGACAAATTTGAGTTTGCTACTGTTAGCGGAGTTCTGTGCTGGGGTACCACATTCACGTGTGTCCTTGTCTTCTCATGTATTACTACAGGCACTCAACCACTGGGCCTAGATTTTTCCTTTTTATTTTACAAAATGTATCTAATCTCCCCCACCCTTATATTCATTAAAATGTGTAACATCAAAAATATTTCGTTGTACACAGCCAAATGTGCCTCACCTGAAATCCACATGAATCACTGGTCACGTGAAGTTCACGTAAATTTCATGTGAATTTCACGTGAAAAGTGATACACGTGAAGTTCACATTAAAATTTTCACATGGAAAACATTTGTGCGCAAGTAATGAGTACCAAACCAAATCACAAAACCATCATGAAAATAATTATGCACAAATGTACACAGGAACAGTTTGTTTAAAGTTTAAACTTTATTTATTTCACGACGATTAACAAACAAGTTCTACAACTTATATTAATGCTTCTCGTCGGCTCAGAGTTTTGGCGTGAAGGGGTCATTGATTACAGTTTGTTTGATATCCTTCTTTCATGTACATAATTACCGTTCATTAATTGATGTAACAAATTTATTCATACTAGATGTTTGTAATAGATCTGATCTGTTCTCTATTACATATACAATAAATACACACTTGTAATAGATAACAGAGCGGATGAGAGACCCCAGGCAGTGATTCATTACGCACATTGGTCATATTCATGACGAAATGTCTCTCGCTCACTTCAGCTGGTAATGAATAGAGGCATTATCCAATATGTCTCAAGTGATCGTCGTAAGCCAGTGTAACCCCCCCCCCCCCCCCCCCAAATCAAAATGAAATAAATACAGGTATTTTGATTTGGCTTCGAATTCACAAAATTAGAGTAGCAAAATTGAACTCTTGATCGAGAGAAGAATGTCGTCATTATGCAAAATATTTCTGACCGTTGTCAATGTAACAAAAACCACAAAAGGGTCTTTTAGGTTCTTGTAATATTTATTCTGGTTCCATTTGTGAAGGATTATCCTAAAATACATAAAATAATTAAGTATACTCTCACCCTATCATTTACACAATTTAGTCAAATTAAAATAATGATTATAAAAGATTTAGAACTTAATATATTAATAATTGACAAAAGAGTAAATTCAATTCCTCTTACCTTGTACGCCGAAAAAAATAGAAACTATTGTGAAATTGGGTTTCTCGAATGACGTCTTTGTAAATATACGCAGTCACTTAATCCGGGTAGGAGTGCTGTCGTGTTAGTGTTGAAATGAGCGCAAATCTCGCTTATATAGCACCTCAAACCAGTAAAATATCACACAAAATACTCACAACCATACATATACCGGTGGCGGTAACTCAGTGGTTAGATCGTTCGCTTCGTAACCGGGAAGGTCGTGAGTTCGAGCCCCGCTCGTGTCATGGCCGCGCCAAACCTACATGTAAGACGTTAACATAGGTAGTGATTGCTCCTCCGCCAAACGCTCGGCATTTATTAGTAAGAATCATTATTAGTGAGAATCATGGCCCTTCTAATATGACCTTACAAACGGAAATCCCGTGTCGCTGCAGGCGTTGGCATGTTAAAGAATTCTCACTGCTTCGGCCCTGAGCACTAAGGATAAGTCTAAATTTACAGCTGGTGACGTCTCAGTTTGAGTGAAAAATTCTCGACGGGACATAAAACATACAAACAATCAATAAATCACAACCATACACCACGATGGCGAATCACGTGACTTTGACATATCATTGACACGGAAAATGGCTGCTAAAGTCAAACTCAAACGAGTAGGTAACACTTTTATCAATAACAAATGATCACGTAACTTATATCAATAATTGAAGAATTATATAATCTATACTAAAATGGCAGTTCTACTTGCGATAGAAGTGGAAAACACTAACAGTTTTCAAAAACTTCCAGACCCCCCAAAATACTGTCCAATGCATTACTTATTTAGTGTTACTTACTTTTTTGAATTTTCCTTTAATGTGTTAACTTTAGTAGTCATTTTCCTATGGAATGTCAAATTAACATAAACTCAAATAAAAGATATCTTTAATCATTTGAAGATATCATCAATTCAATCATTGCTCTCATCTCATCAACTGAATACGCGGTTCATTTCAATATTAAGGCAAAGTAAATGAAACTATATACACTGTTAAACCCGTTATATATCATTACGCAATGAAAAATTACTGAAATTTAAGACTTTAAATTTCCACATTTTAATACCCGGAGTACAAGAGTGTTAAGTTTTGAAGTAGTTCTAAATAGAATAAATAATCGTACGATCGGCAGGTTTCAAATGCGCACGCCCCGAATGCACCGGAAGTAACTTATGATCTGTTGTTTTGCAACAAGCATTGACTGTATTCCTATGTTTTTCAGACAGGAGAATGGCATAAAAAGGCAATACATAATTTTTTTCATTTAATGAGGTAAAAGGTTTTGGTATTGTTATCGATGTGTTCATTAAACGTGAATTTTCTTCCCAACTTTTCTCTTTCTGCCATGAGAAAAGGGGGGAGGGGGGGGGGGGGGGGTGAAAATTCGGAAGAAAATTACTTGCAACACAAATAAATTGATGTCACTTTTATATTGTAATTAAAATAATTTTTTTTATACATATATGTATATATATCTACGAGTATATATTCTAATACATATTAAGACATTTTTAATTCACTCAGCACTCAGTTGTTGGCACTGACAAAACCAGTCGAGTGTTGTTAGACATGTAATATAAAATACGTATAAAAAAAAAAAAAAAAAAAATTAAATCTGTGTAAGTTTTATTAATGTAAAATTCATGATAAAAATGTACATTCAGCAAAAAGCAAAAGTTTATAATTAATATAGGTTCTCTCTCTCTCTCTCTCTCTCTCTCTCTCTCTCTCTCTCTCTCTCTCTCTCCAAAGTAATCCACATTCAAGAGACAATAGGCATATTTAGACTATCTAATGTCTATATAAACAAACATCACAGAGTGTAACTACAGTTGTTTACACTGCCATCATTTCTTCAAGTGAGAATAGTGTTGATAGTTTCCAGTCCGTTGTAGCAAGTTGTTAGAAATTATGAACAATCTGTCCCATAATTCTGACTATTAATTATGAATGATATGACACATGATAACTGACTAGAAGTTATGATATGTCACATAATAATTGACTAGAAGTTATGAATAATATGTCACATAAATACTGACTAGTAATTATGAATAATATGTCACATAAATACTGACTAGTAATTATGAATAATATGTCGCATAATAATTGACTAGAAGTTATGTCAGAGTAATGACTACAACTCTTACCAATAATCTAATAATGTCATTGTCTAGGGTATAATTCTATCATAATAACTGATCCCAAATATTGAGCTAATAACAATAATTTATGTGTGGATCAATTTGCAACCAATGTTAACATGTAATACAAAATAACCTAACTCATGCCCATATTATATACTAATGCAAAGAACGATAACTCTTGCAAAAATAAACAACACATTCATGTTAGATGCATAGGTAGAAAAAAAAATATATAATCTAGCTCATGAAATACAAGTACGTGTATCAACAAACATACTAAAAGTGGTATTTCATTCATCCTTGTACTTATTTCAACATACATCTTCATTCATTACCATAATACAGTACGTCGAACAAATTCGGTTGGCTGACCTGCTCAACCCAAATAGTTCAAATACACAAGAAAACATGGTGCTGCATTATAATGCATTCATATACATGAATATTATGATCTCAGGTAACACTTAGACAATGTCAAACATCGATATAACAGTTATTTCATACGCTTACCTAAAAAATACAGGAGAGGATGTTACTGTAAGTTTATGTGTTTTATTACAACATCCGGGGCATTCTGTCGGAACATGGAAATATGAAAAAAAATAAATACCCCTTGAAAACTACAAAACTAACAATTACACTCGTAACATAGCAATTTGTTAGCTTTCAGTCAATTGCAGCAAGTTGTTAGTTTCTAGTCAATTGCAGCAAATTGTTAGTTTCCAGTGAATTGCAGCAAGTTGATAGTTTTCAATCAATACAGGACTTTTGAGATACAGATCCATATTGATTTTTATTGCGTGCTGAACATAATTGTAAGGCGTGTCACTTTCGGATATTTTACAATATAAAAATTGAAAGACACTATCTTTCCAAGAAAGGGATACCTACAGTAACCATTCATAGGGACATACATTTTATTAAATTATGCGAGATGATGATGGAAATAAATCTCAAGGATGTAGAAATAAAAGACAATCATTCCGACATGGATAAGG
Organism: Ostrea denselamellosa; assembly: GCA_024699665.1. NCBI lineage: Eukaryota > Metazoa > Mollusca > Bivalvia > Ostreida > Ostreidae > Ostrea > Ostrea denselamellosa. Next base: position 3,660,989 of record JAMZEH010000053.1, read on the forward strand.
ATATTGGTGAAACTTAATAAGGATATTGGTGAAACTTCATGCTTTGCATCCAAAGATACACATTTAAATGCACCCTTTTCTTTCCATCTGCTTTACAGCCAGGTACTAAGCACCAATAACGACTTATAGCGTCAGCATTCTTCCTCTTTTTAGGACAGCCTATAGTTCTTAATGGACTGTCTGCTAGTGAAGCATTTGTATCAATGTCAACTTTGCCCAATAATTACTTACTATCACATGACTGCAGTATATAAATGTCAGATACAATTGGTCGTTCTGGCACATCCCGAAAGTTCCATATTGTAGCAAGTTGATAGTTTCCAGTCAATTGCAACAAGTTGATTTTATTTCTGTATTCCATCAAGGCTGCTAGTCCCCTCTAAATTATGTTGAATATCTGACCATTCCCAATGACAAAAAGTCACTAATTTTCCCAATTTTATGAGCAAAATTTGCCATATACATTTATAAGTTGAAAATATATTGTACGTTGTAAACTGGTGGGTAGAATTGATAAACAGTGTCATGAACTGAATTAAAAAATAACAGTTGTTTTGTTATTCTTATGTTTCGAACTTTATTTGGATTGAAACAACAGTAAACTCATTTCATCAGAAACAACAGGAAACTCAGTTTATCAGAAACAACAGGAAACTCAGTTTTCTCAGTTTATCAGAAACAATGATTTTTCAATAGAAGGGGACTTGGTCCCTGTACCAATAAGTGTGGTGACATCATTGCAAGGGAGATAGACATCATAACACCCTTTCCCTTCTGTATTATCTCAAAATTTACATTGATAAAACTTGCTCAGATTTGCAATGTTTTTTTTATTCTGTCACATGACATTTATTTTAGACATGTGACATCCCAGATTAGTTTTGGGCTGCCAGTACATGTGGAGTTTATAGATACAATCATTGTTCCTGAGTGTGAGTTTTTGTTTACTTTCTCAGAAGAAATGGCGGGAGTAACTTAATCAGCAGTCTGTGTAACCATTCCCTACGCTATGAAGTCGCTGCAGGAATATGTGACCCGTGTCTTTTACACTCATGGATTATTCTGTGCTAGCCACCCATATTCAATCCTCGCAGTGGTCATCTGTATCATGGTCACCTCATTGTAAGTAAATACACAGTGGTCATCTGTATCATGGTCACTTCATTGAAAATACACACTGGTCATCTGTATCATGGTCACCTCATTGTAAGTAAATACACAGTGGTCATCTGTATCATGGTCACCTCATTGTAAGTAAATACACAGTGGTCATCTGTATCATGGTCACCTCATTGTAAGTAAATACACAGTGGTCCTCTGTATCATGGTCACTTCATTGTAAGTAAATACACAGTGGTCATCTGTATCATGGTCACCTCATTGTAAGTAAATACACACTGGTCATCTGTATCATGGTCACCTCATTGTAAGTAAATACACAGTGGTCATCTGTATCATGGTCACCTCATTGTAAGTAAATACACACTGGTCATCTGTATCATGGTCACCTCATTGTAAGTAAATACACACTGGTCATCTGTATCATGGTCACCTCATTGTAAGTAAATACACACTGGTCATCTGTATCATGGTCACCTCATTGTAAGTAAATACACAGTGGTCATCTGTATCATGGTCACCTCATTGTAAGTAAATACACAGTGGTCATCTGTATCATGGTCACCTCATTGTAAGTAAATACACAGTGGCCATCTGTATCATGGTCACCTCATTGTAAGTAAATACACAGTGGTCATCTGTATCATTGTGTGACCAAATTAGAAAGTGCATCTTGATCTGTGTATCATTATAGTGAGTCTGATGGCCAAGGAAAATATCTCTAATCTCATATAAGTTTGTGGATATTTAATGCTAGTCAAGTTACATGTAATACTACAATCAAATGCTAGATGTAAATGTTAGATGATCAAATAACTTTCAGTGAGACAGGATATTAATTAATATAGAACTATATGTACAAATATGGTCTTTCTGGGACCCCTTAAAACTAGAATTTTAGAACTTTGGAGGAAGGGTTTTTTTGTTTTTTTTTATTTCATTAAAAATATCATGTTCAATACAATTTTACATAATTTTACTGATATGTTACTGATATTTACAGTCATTTGGTGTAAGTAGCATTAAACGTGACACAATTTATGAGTTTTACTTATCATTTAGTTAAAATGGTATTTGTGTTGAATGTCTATTGTACAAAAAAATTGTGCAGCTCAATTTGCACTCGCAAAATTTTATTATTATATATATTTGCTAAAAAAAATGTAAATGTGAAATTTTCCAAACTTGTGGCCAGTGTTTTTCATAAGAAAACCTGCTTAAAAGTAACAATTTTATGAAAGAATATAGAAAACAGAACTTTTTTGTACAGAAATGTGACTCACTTCAAATGTCATTTTATTGTTCTTGGGCACCCATACTCAATCTTGGGCAGAACTGTAAATGAAAACCATTTTTTTTTTTTTTTTTTTTTTTTGTTGAACTTTTAAGCATTTTCTCTTAATTTCTAGTTACCCATTGGTAAATGTGCCGTTACCAGGAAATGTTCCGTTACAGCACAGAGAGCCAATGACAGACTACAGAGTCCCATCAGAAGATTCCCCCAAAACTCCCACCCCACAGAGCGGCCGCCTCCCAACAGACCTCCTTAAACCTCCTTGGGTAATGCAAACATTGATCATTGTGAAATGAGAAGTGTAAAAATAAATTCTGAAAATGTAGTGGAATAGTATGGCGGAAATTTATTGACTTATAAGTCCAAAGTTTCAGCCTGTAGCACTTAAAAAAATATTTTTAATTCGAACTTGATTTTGAAATATTATTCAAGTTATGGTTAAATTGAGATAAAGGAATGTATTTAATTTTTTTTTTTTTTTTACATAAACTGAGACTTGTTTGTTTATGACTGTGTGTCATATGCTGGCATATACTCAAATTCTTGTTTTCATATTCATTGACTTTGTTCAAGAGTATGGGCAGTGCTAGTGTGGTAAATATCTGTTTTGATATATTGTGTTCTTGACACATTGACTTAAGTTTTTATTACAATGCTTCTAGTATCTAGGGGTTCCTGTGGGTTATATTCAGCAAATTATTGTCAAGGCAACAGTTTCGCCATGGAAACAAGAATACATGATTCCAGAGGATGCATTTAGGTCACCTTTACTTCGGGTGTTTGAAATTCTGGAAGAACTGGAAAAATTTAAATTCAGAGATGGGTAGGTGTCAAATCGACATTTTGCAAGGTGTTAGAAATTGCTTAGGCTGTAATTATCACATTAATTTTCACATATTAAGAATTTATACACATAATTATAGATACTAGATATTGTATGCTTTATTCAAAAATAAAATGGAACTACATTCGGTGCTCGTTACAGTGGCACGCGGTTTACTGGCAAATTGGTTACCTGAAATTGTCGAGTTAATATATTAATGTGTGATAATTAGTTATCTGCAATGATACGGAAATGAACACAATAATGCATCATTGCGTTTGTTCAAATACTATATACTATTCAAAAGTCGGATTGCCAAATCATCATCAAACAAAGATTTAGTTTAAATTCAATTTTATCATGAAGTTCTTTCTTAATGTCAAATAGAAAAAATGGGGGGGGGGGGGGGGGGGGGTTGTGATGATGAATAAACAAAGGAGAATAACTCATACCGGTAATATGAGCATATCGTTATAACGGCAAAATGTTTGGAAACAAACTTGGCTATTGTAACAAGCGTTGACTGTACATCTCAAGTTTAGATATATTTACATGTAATCCTGTAATCCTGTGCTTGTATGAAAATAGAAGGATTTATATTGATGTGATTATTACACAGTATACCCCTTATTCCTAACTGACAAACAAAAACAGCTTACTGTGTACATTTTTTTGTGCCTGTCCATCTATTGATATAAATATATTAATTTTCGAAATCTTCATTTTAAGCTTGAAGGAGTACGCACTCGCTGATGTGTGTCTGCGAGTGGGCGAAGTCTTGCCCAAGGTCAAGTTCAAAGAATTCCTGCCACGGTATTCCTGTCTGATACTCTCACCAGCCAACTTTTGGTTTGGCAGGAAAGACATGTAAGCTCATGTAAATGTAAAGGTAATCCAGAAGTAATTTATTTGTTTATCTGGAGAATGTCAATATCATGTGATTTTATATTTACTTTATCAATGGAGTTGAAATGGGGTGTATATATATATATATATATATATATATGTGTGTGTATGTGTGTGTGTGGCTTTGGTTAGCGAATATATACATTAGTGCAATAAATTTGATAAAATAAAATAGAAATCATACTATTTATTTATGTTCTATTTGTCTCATGTGATTGCTTTTTAATTTCTTCCCATGTATACAACTTTATGCAAGGTTATGCTGTTTTAATTTACACACCACAGCTGTAGATTGTTAAATAAATGTATATTTTATCCAAATGGTGATATACCCCACAGATGAGATCAAGATACAATTCACTTTAAAATGATGTATACTAACTAATTTAATAAATTGTCAATTGACATATTGGGCAAAAAATTTCAAATCTTGATGAGGCAGGCAAATATGTTTTTTTACTTGGTTGTAGCATGAGTTACCTTTTCTTTCTCATGTACCGTGTTTGAATGATTGTTTTACGTCCCGTCGAAAATTTTTCACTCATATTGAGACGTCACCAGCTGTAGGTGAAGTACCACAAATTTAGACCTATGCTTAGTGCTCAGCAGTGCCACTGCCTGCCTTAAGGTCATATCCGAAAGACCCGTGATTCTCACTTTTAAATGCTGAGTGTTCGGTGAAGGAGAAGTCATACCTATGTGTGCATTGTAAGTTTGACTTGGCAATGGCTTGAACTCACAACTTATGAAGCAAATGCTCTAACTACTAAGCTATTGCAATTGGTACAATGTATATATAGAATAAGCAATGGAATTTTTATGTTTATGAAATATACATATAAATTGACATTACTATTACGGGTATATTATTTTCCTTACATATTTGCACATAAATGAGTATGTATTCAGTAATTATTTGATCAAAAATATATATATACTTACAATTTTATTTAAACCCTCAGAAAGTTTTACATAAAAATATATTGATAAAAAACCAAAATTTGAAAACAAAAAACCTTTTCAGCAGGTGGGGAGGTGCCTGAGAAACTATTACATTTTTTTTTTTTTTTTTTTTGGTTGTTGTTTTAAGTTATTTTGTAATTAACCCTGTCCTACAGATATCTTGGAGATGGGGAAATTCTCAAAACCTTGTTTAAACGACATGGTCAGCCACTGGAGACCCCTCCATACCTCAGAGGTAAAACAGTTCCTATTTACATCAGATTCTGATTGTGTCTTTTTCATCTCGTAAAAGTATATTTCTGTATTACTCAAGTTTGACAGCACTCATTTTATTAGTTTCACAGTATGTTAAAAAAAAAAACTTGGTACAAAGTTTAATTCAAGAAATTCTTTGTTAAACAGACATGCTGTTTGGAATTCCGTGGAAAAACTCCGGGATATCTCGGTACTTCATTAGGAACCAGCAGAGAACTATTAGCTTTGCTGTCTCTATTGCCATGAAAACTTATGATCACAGGTAAGAACAACTTTTACTAATGTTATCTACCTACAAAAGGTACAGATACATGTGTTTTCTACAGGTATGAAAAGCATCCAATTTTATTAGTCTCCTACTAGCTTTGCTGAAGGTTACTATTAGTGTACCCTTGGTCTGTCTGTCCATCTGTCTGTCATTCCACTTGAGGTGTCAGGACTTTTCTCCGCATTGGATCAAGATGTTCAAATGAAATTTTATACGTGGCTTTGTCTTGGATAGTTACAGATCAAGTTTGAGTTTCATTATGCTTGACCTTTTGACTGAATTATTTAACTGGTAGTGGACTTTCCATTGCCTGCAATACACTCCGAATGCTTGTTACACATGTTTCACCAAGTATTTTTTTTTTCTATGTGAATGGCTGATGCCTAAAAATTTCACAACCCTGTATTCATTCCAAGCAATTAATTGATTTTAATTAGTAACATAAAACAAAATATTGGGTTTATGGAATTTCTAAATATGCCTTTCTGTCATTTGACATCCAGTGAAAAACATTGTCTGGTTGGGTGTTTAACTACTAAGGAACTAGATGTTATAAACTACATGTAAATAGTAAATATTTTGGAAAGGAAAACATTGCATCTGTGAACAGCATCCTGTGTTGCAGGGTCTTGTGGTGTGAGTCACAAGTCTAATAAGAAGTTCTCATATGTCAACAAAGTTCAAAGTAAAATATTAAGTACATCAGTCTGTATATAAATGTAGTTGTATTTGTAGATGTTGTAGAAACAGAACTCTGTCAAATTTAAACATTAAAAACAATGAGGACCTGAGACTTCTGTGAATTGTTTTATTATTCAAATTATACCCTCAGAGGTTAATATTCACCTTGTCCTTTGGGCTGTGTGAATATTGACCTCCTAGAAGTAAGTAATTGATGTATAATGTTCTACAGGACCTGTTATGAGTTGATATCCATTGATTATGATCATTTTTCAATTGTGAGCAAAAAATGTTCCTGCATACATCTTGAAATATGTAATTTTAGAAGAATGATGTAAATGTTTTTGGGGGTTTTTTTTAACTACTGCAAGATTCCAATTTGAGTAGCAGATTGATATTTAATTTGATCATTTACATATTTAGGAAAGAAAACCATTTTCAAATTTGATGACATCCTGTGCTTTGACCTTACAGATTTCTCTTGGCCTTGAGGTCAAGGTTGGAAGATCTCTATCCAGAGACAGCAAAGAATGTTAACAACAGCCAGATCAACACTATGGTTCACATCCATTATCCTGACAGTAAAGTTTTCACAGAGCATACCTATCTCATCATCACCTATGTATTTCTTCTCATGTACATATACTTCTCTGTCAGTAAGTATTTGTAAAAATGAACAATTAGTGTCTCTATGGTGGGAATATATTTTCAACATTTGCAAGTTGAATATCATTTGCAGCATAACTGTCTTGTTGAACACCAATACAGATGTATGCACCCAAATACAGGAAACACTTGATAATAGATGTCTTCATATATCGATGAAAAGTACTCGAGCGGAACATTGAACAGTATACAACCAACCATCTCCTGATAACCCAAAGTTCAAGGGCCCTTGAGAAAACTTTGAGAGATCAAGAGTTCGAGAAAAGATTGATTTAAGTCCTAAAATTAAATTAAGGACTGACATTTATGACTCGTATATTTTAGTAACAAGAAGCAATAAATATTTACAACATTATTATTTAATTATTTTTCTCAAAATCACTGTCTCATTGTTAAATGAAAAGGATCATTTCAAAATTACACAGCATCATACATATCTTTAGTCATGATTGTTAAATTGTACAGTTAAACAATTAATTAATTATCTTCCTCCCAAAACAAAGCATGGTTAAACTGACCAACTAAATATTGTTAAATTATCTACCCCGAAAAGAAGCACTAAGCTCTAGTGTTGTGTCACATAGGTAAACACCTAATATAGTCAGCCACACTACCACAGACTATAGTCAGCCACACTACCACAGACTATAGTCAGCCACACTACCACAGACTATAGTCAGCCACACTACCACAGACAAGAGTCAGCCACACGACCACAGACTATAGTCAGCCACACTACCACAGACTATAGTCAGCCACACTACCACAGACTATAGTCAGCTGCACTACCACAGACTATAGTCAGCCACACTACCACAGACTATAGTCAGCCACACTACCACAGACTATAGTCAGCTGCACTACCACAGACTATAGTCAGCCACACTACCACAGACTATAGTCAGCCGCACTACCACAGACTATAGTCAGCCGCACTACCACAGACTATAGTCAGCCACATTACCACAGACTATAGTCAGCCGCACTACCACAGACTATAGTCAGCCACACTACCACAGACTATAGTCAGCCACACTACCACAGACTATAGTTAGCCACACTACCACAGACTATAGTCAGCTGCACTACCACAGACTATAGTCAGCCACACAGACTATAGTCAGCCACACTACCACAGACTATAGTCAGCTGCACTACCACAGACTATAGTCAGCCACACTACCACAGACTATAGTCAGCCGCACTACCACAGACTATAGTCAGCCACACTACCACAGACTATAGTCAGCCACACTACCACAGACTATAGTCAGCCACACTACCACAGACGTTCACCATTATCCAGGTCATGTCAATGCAGAAATCAATAATTATACACTTGATTGATGACGTGTATACATTACCACCACTTCGAACTATGAAGCATGAAAAACCAAAAAAATAACAGTTTATTATATGGGACCCAAATTTCACTTTGAGAAATAAAGAACTTTGAGATATCAAAAGTTTTGAGAGATTAAGAGTAAGTTTACAGAAAAGAATTACGGTCGTGATTTTACTTTAAGAGACACTTGTATGTAAATGAAAATAGAAAGATTTTGAAATATCAGCAGTTCTGATGTACAGTACATGGTTTATGAGTCAAAATACATGTAAAACTCATTTTAATGTTAAGTACATGTTTATTTCTGAAAGACTGAAGTTTGATTAACAAAATATTTTGGGCTGAATGTGTAGTGCAACAGCTAGATTGCGGAGTGTGTTGCCCCTGCTTTAAACATAAAGTACATTAACTGTAACATTACTTGATATACGATAGCTGTATTGTCATTGAAACAAAATGTAGAAGATGTAAAATGAAATGTTCAGGAGATGTAAATGAATATGTATCTTTTTGACAGGGAAGATTGAAATGGTGAAGTCCAAATGGGGGCTGGCACTCAGTGCTGTCGTTACCGTGGTAACCTCACTTCTGATGTCGGTCAGCTTCTGTTCATTGTTTGGACTGACTCCCACACTAAATGGAGGGTTAGTTTGTTTTATAAGTCTAATGTTTGATCATTTCTCTTCTTGACTGCTTATTTATTATGAGAATATGTTCCGCCGCGCCCCCCCCCCCCCCCTTTTTTTTTTCCCTTTGGCTGCAACAAAAACTAGAGTTTTTCCTCTGTGGTTTTTTTATGTTAACAACTTTTAAAGATTTAGCAATGAAATTTGACATGAAGAGATTCCTTGACCTAAGATATCACACCGGTAATTGTTTTTACCATATATTACTGTAGAGGGAAAAAAATCGTTAGAAATCAGTTTGCTAAATTGATGCCAAATAACGCAGTCATAAATGTTCTATGTTAGCTGCCTCATCTGCCAACACCAGAAAAACAACATCATACATTTTTTACTCACAAATAAAACTACCATTAATTCCACGTGTTCTAGAAACAAGGTAGGATGCAAGTGAATTGTACCTGAAATGTCATAAAATTTATATATTATAGAGAAACATAACATGTGTCCAAAAAGGTGACTCCTGACCTTTAAAGAACAAAGTTTTAAGAACAAAGTAGGAGATATAAATCACTGAATTCTGTAGTGAAGTTGTAAATCTCACTGTAATTATTAATGCACAGTGTATTTTAACTGTACACAAAATTGTCATTGGTTATTATAACTTATGCTAAGATGGTTATTATAACTTATGCTAAGATGGTTATTATAACTTATGCTAAGTTGGTTATTATAACTTATGCTAAGTTGGTTATTATAACTTATGCTAAGATGGTTATTATAACGTATGCTAAGTTGGTTATTATAACGTATGCTAAGATGGTTATTATAACGTATGCTAAGTTGGTTATTATAACTTATGCTAAGTTGGTTATTATAACTTATGCTAAGATGGTTATTATAACTTATGCTAAGTTGGTTATTATAACGTATGCTAAATTGGTTATTATAACGTATGCTAAGATGGTTATTATAACTTATGCTAAGTTGGTTATTATAACTTATGCTAAGATGGTTATTATAACGTATGCTAAGTTGGTTATTATAACGTATGCTAAATTGGTTATTATAACTTATGCGAAGATGGTTATTATAACTTATGCTAAGTTGGTTATTATAACTTATGCGAAGATGGTTATTATAACTTATGCTAAGTTGGTTATTATAACTTATGCTAAGTTGGTTATTATAACTTATGCTAAGTTAGTTATTATAACTTATGCTAAGTTGGTTATTATAACTTATGCTAAGTTGGTTATTATAACTTATGCTAAGTTGGTTATTATAACTTATGCTAAGTTGGTTATTATAACTTATGCGAAGTTGGTTATTATAACTTATGCGAAGTTGGTTATTATAACTTATGCTAAGTTGGTTATTATAACGTATGCTAAGTTGGTTATTATAACTTATGCTAAGATGGTTATTATAACTTATGCTAAGATGGTTATTATAACTTATGCTAAGATGGTTATTATAACGTATGCTAAGATGGTTATTATAACTTATGCTAAGTTGGTTATTATAACTTATGCTAAGTTGAGAATCAGGAAGTACAACAGGTAAGGACCCTACATCACAGAGAGCAGCACAGTTTGTTTGTTTGGTTTTTTTTTATCAGTGTTGCACTTAAAACTGCAAAATTTAACATGGAGGTAGTGTGACCTGTGGCATCATCTTGATTCATTGTCGGTCTTACTTCAGTCTTCTGTAATACAGCATTTTGTAATTATTGTGTCAGTAAGAATTATCTCCCTCTACATCAGGAAAATTCAGATACCTTGTCATATCTACATCTAACACTCAACAGGTATAGTGCTAATGCTTATTAAATGGATAACAAATAGTTAGTGTTTATGCCAAAAGTTTCTCATTCATTCTGTCTGAGGCTACAGATTTGCACCATGCAGAATTTTAGCTGGGTAATTCATTACTGCATTGCATATATGTATATGAATAAAGAAGCCATTAGACCAAAATTAGGAGTGTGAAGTCTTGTGTAGACTGGGTTGACCCTTGACCTTCAAAGAAAATTTAAACATTTGAAATTGATTGATAAAGAGACACAGTATGTTCACTCTTATAAAGTTAAATTTCAGCTAATTTATGCTTTTGCATGTTAAACAATAAACAGCATTCATGTACGTAAATGTATCATGATAAAGCATTTATTTAATTTAGTTCAAATTTATAAGGCGTTGAGTCTTCTAGCGATAATGCAAGATTTTGCCTCTACACCGCCTTTCATCTCAATGAGTGAAATCAAATAGTGCCTATTGGTTTTGAATGTTTCTTACGATTCAAGACTTTAAACATTGAATTTAATTGATATTTGAAAGGCACAATACCATTTCCGTTGTTGATGATGTTGTTTATTATTATATCTTTGTCCAACAGTTGAATACCGATTGTTTGGTAAGAGAAGTTCATTGTTCACGCATGGATTTACTATGAAACAGATTTTCCTGCAAAATTTGTGTCGTACGATATCATTAAGTACTTACAAAATAACCAGCTCAAATTTGGTTTTCATTTATATCTATAGTCTCATCGTTGCACCAAGAATCCTTATTTCAGATCAGTACAAACAGATAAAACTGAAGTGGTCACGGTTAGGTTGCTGTTCCAAAAACATAGAGACTATTTCCGATTTTGTTTTCAGTAATCCCGATCCCAATTTTTAATTAAGCAAAACGAAAGTAACATGTGCATCATGACGAAAATAACAGGTTATTTCGCAAAGAAACCCAGGCTAGGTAGCATTCATTGGGAATTGAATCTTGTTCAGAATTCCAATAACCTTACTACATATTACGTTGAACTTTTGTACTGTTGGACATTGTTAAAAAGATTTAATACCATGTAACTGTTACATCATACATGAACAGAAGGTATAACTTCTATAAACAAGTAGTCTCACTCTGAAGCAGTTATATTCTTTTCAGCATTTTTCATCTGCAATTTCAAGCTATTTATTGTAGCCTTTGTAAAGTAACTAGTCTTGAGGGGATATTATCTAGCAAGAGGAGGGCACATGTATGAACTTGTTAGGATAAGTAACTTCAGCCCAAGCTCTCTTCTTTATTTCTTTTTATGTAAATAAACACATTTTGCTGACATTTTACAGATGATTGTAATGCTTTATTTATGTACTTAAACATGAGGAAATGTCTCCTGTAACACTCAAACATTTCTTCTCTTACTTTCTCTAATTTACCTGCCCTCTGAATTTAATGAGAACCTTAATGTATATGATATTGCACTTGACACCTTTGTGGCCCTTCAGGCCTTTGATTTACAAATATCTATAGTTATCAAATTTTCCATAATATACTAGTTATATTGTGAAAACCATGATATAGCAATTAGATTATAAAAACTGTAATATGAAATCTACATTGTGGAAAATTGTAATATTGCTGTTTTCCAGAAGGTACTGGAATGATGATTGTGAATGATGAATACACACAGTTTAGTACACTGTAGTGTAATAGGAGCAAATCACTTAACACAAAAACACAATATTAGGAAGGTATTATTTTAGCAAGTTTATGATACACATAAACCAAAGATGTATGCAGAATTGTTTTCAGTGAGATATTTCCATACAAGGTTGTTGCAGAATTTATCTTTTTTTTTTTAGTGAGATTTTTCCATACCTGGTTGTGTTTGTGGGTCTGGAGAATGTGCTGGTTATTACAAAGTCGGTTGTGTCAACACCAGTGGACCAGGATGTTCGGTTCAGAATTGCACAAGGTAAACAACAAAGATTGAATTCTAAGTTGCTGTTGTTATTCAGGAATTTTTCTAAGTTGACTGCCAAAATTTGAAAATTCTTGTACACTTGATAATAGTAACTAAAATGCAGCTTTTACTTCTTCACTATAAATATGTAGAATCTGAAAAGAAGTTGAACTATGTTATGGTTTGAAACTGACTTGAATATTTGGTAGCCATGTGGGCTACTAAATCTTGCAATTCTAAGGGCCCACATCAAAATTTAGTCACCCACAAAATAGTGCACCTTTTATTTAAAAACAAAACACCATAGTGTTCAAAAGGTTTATTCAGGTTTAAAAAATCAAGCATATTCAGCTTCTCAATAGCCTCTTCCATGTTTTCTAGCCACAGTCGGCTGGACTTCCATAATTTCAAGAACTTCCATGGTCCTTTTGTCTGATCCTAACCACTTGATACTCTTTTCTGTCTTAGTTTTTAGTTTCTTGGGTTCACTTACCACATTTATAAACTGCCATATTGTCTATAATTCAGAATTACTTACACGCTTTGCCAAAAAGTGCTTCTAAAAATTAATTATGTGATATGCTTTGCAGTTTACAAACTCTTTCGAAAGAAATATCAAACGATTAGACAAAGTTTTTTGGTTTTTTTCAGGCATAAAAATCTTGTACTTACATTGTACTTCGCACATTCATGAACTACTTTCCCTTCCATGAGGTTCATAATACAAAAGAAATATTTTATTATGTTAGCTTTTTCTTTTCTCTATGCCATGAGAGTCATTAAGCAAAAGAAATTCTTATCACAGTATTTTCTCATAGGGATTAGTCGTGAGGGATGGTCCATCACTAAGAACCTGGCAACAGAGCTCATCATTGTTGTAGGGGGTTTCTTTACCTTTGTACCAGCTATTCAGGTAAGGTGCCATTGTACCTGTCAGGTGTAATGTAGAATGTATGCACAGATACAGAACTAATATTGGTGACAGTATATGCATACACAGACATGTCGAACATGTGAAATAGTCTTTCAGACATCAGGTCTTAATTTTCTGTCAGTCCTGCTGATTTTCTGTCTTGAAGATTTTGCAAAAAAAAAAAAAAAAAAAATTCAAAATCAGTTGTAAGACAGCAACTGCATTTTCTGTGTACTGAATTGGCCACAAGGTCGCCATCTTGGTACTTGTAAACGTGTAAAAATCCAAATCACAATCCCAATCTGTAAAAAAAATCTACAAAAATATGACACAAATAGATAAAAACCTAGTCGGACAAAAGGACTGATGGGGATATGTTAACAATCGGTCTTACACTGTAAATGATCAGCAGGACCTCCATATTGCCTCTTTTCAACATGTCTGCATACATATATGAGATATCTTCAACACAGTAATCTTCACATATTTAATTTTTTTTTTTTGCCTGGGCTTGTGTGGGCACAAAGGATCATTAATTTGTTTAAATCTTTACCAACATGTTGTATGAGTACAAAAGTTTTTAAAAAGGTAGCTGAAATTCCAGCACCACATGCTGAGGTGATTACAGTCCATAAAGACCCCGTGGGGATCCGGGTTGTTGGAATAGATCCTCAGCACCCCTAGCTTATCGTAAAAGGCGACTAATTGGGGCAGTCCTTCTGTTGAGACCGAAAAAAACCGAGGCCCTGTGTCACAGCAGGTGTGGCACGTGAAAGATCCCTCCCTGCTCAAAGGACATAAGCACCAAGCATAGGCCTAAATTTTGCAGCCCTTCACCGACAATGGTGACGTCTCCATATGAGTGAAAGATTCTCAAGCAGGACGTTAAACAATATATAATCAATCAATCCATAAAGAGTGTGGCAATCCAAGTACTGTAGATCACTTATGTACAGTATTTCACAAGACCTTATTTTTGCGAGGACACAGTGATGTAGTCATTCACTATACATAACTTTTGCAAATCATTATTTATTGTATTAGTCTTTTATTTGTAAGAGTTTGTTCTTCACAGAAGGCTAGTCTCACAAAATTACATGTAAATAATGTTCTGGTGAATAACATTTTACTTTTCATTTGTCAGTCTAGTAATGCCAGTATATGTTTACAGGAGTTTGCCCTGTTTGCCATGGTAGGGCTACTGACGGATTTCTTCCTACAACATGTGTTCTTCCTCACTACTTTATCCATCGATATCAGAAGAATGGAGGTAAGAAGACACATGTATTTATGCAAATCATCAACAATTTTAATTTCTAACAACTTTGCAAGTCTCCTGTTTGACAATTTAATTTCTAACATGTATTAGACATGATCTTTTATGGAATGAAGGAAAATTAATCTTTCTTTACAGCTTTAAGATTTTCAGTTTCTGCATTAGCCTGGGTTAATTTATGATTGGGTTATTGGTTTACATAGGAAATACAATAGATTTGATTGTACATGCATTTACAGTTATAATTTCATTAGTCTGATAGTGATATTGTAATAGTGCTTTATTTTTGTTGCAGTTTTATTTTCATGATTTTCACTGTAGACTAAAACAAAATTGTGAAATGAATGCTACAGCAAATATAAACAGTTGGTAATATTATATGGAATTAACATCAAAATCATAAATTTTAAAACTCTGTAAAATTAAGCAATTTAGACTAGAAATTGTGAAAATAATGTGAAGTAGTTTAAAGCTGTAATACTTTGCACAATTTGAAAGATTGCAAAGAGGTTACATCGCTATAGAGTCAGAAATCTCTCATAATTTTTCCACAAACCACGAAATCTGATTCCATCATTTTACATTTGTGGTACATGTTTCATTTTAAGCTGTCAGATCTCCACAAGAAGATAAGGACCTCTGTGTCGGACAACCAGCTGGGTTATCCCTCAGGGTCAAAGGTCATCGAACCTCTGGTCCTGTGCCCAGTACGAGGCTTCATGTCTACCTCAAGTGTGGAAATCACAGATAAAGCTACACAGAAGAAACACCGCCGGACATCTTCAAACGTTTCTCTTGGCCCGCCATCACCACTGGCAGACACCAGTCGAATGTCTAGACGGTTACGCCTCATTGATTTCCTGGCTGATACCAGAGTTATCCAAAGATTCATCATGGTATGACATTAACAATGTCCAGGTGGAATATTTCATGTAATTATTCTGGAGTATAATTATGCTGAGTATCTAGTTATACTGTATGTACATGTTTTTATAATATTGATAATGTCTGTACAAATATTTTGAAAGTTTCAGCATTATTGTTTATCTGTTTGAAGGGGCATCTCGCTGTCAATTAAGGAATAATTTTAAGCCATGATTAAAATTATGGAATAACCACAAAGAAAAATATATCTTAGATTAAAACGTTTGACCTTTATTAAAAAATTAAGAAAATGGTTTAAAAATTTTCCAATGTTTTTATACAGACAAAAGAAACTTTACAACAGAATTATAATAAAAATTTGCAGGATGTGAAGAATTTAATGTTGGTGGTATTTTTTGTGCGATGTAAACTACATTTGCCATTGCAGTAATAATTGTTAAACATAACTTTGGAGGCTAACACCTTTCATTAACACAGTCATGTCCAGTCATTTTATTGACTTAAATGCTGCAAATAGGAAACAAAGTTCAGCTAAACAAGAGGTCACTGATACATGCAGATTGTATTAATTTTTATATTTGAGCTAGCAGAGGTAGACACATGCGGTATTTTGTGTATTTTCCAGTTCTGCACTGTGGTATGGATTGGGCTAATTGTGTACAAGAGTGGAGTCTTAGAACATTTCTCCAACCCCAATGCACAAAATGCAACCCAGGATTCCATTCGACAGGCTGTGCCTGAAGAACTCTCCAGTGTTGGAGGTAGAGAAGGACAGACCACTGTCAGCCAGTCTAGTAGTTCTTGGTGGTTTCAGGGTGAGTTGGTGGATCCAGAAGGAGCGGTAAAACACCGAGTAGTGGAACTCTGGCAGGATTTATCATACAAACATTGGCCCACTTTGTTTGGATACTACAACATCAGTTTATATGGAAAGTAAGTTAATGTAGTAATAGCTAGTGTATATTACAGTATTATAGAATTAGGTGACTTTACAAATAAAAATAAAATTTCAAGAGTTTAAGTCCAGAAAATGGTGCTTTGACCAATAGGTTTCAAGTTTTACATGAAATGGATATAACTGTAACTTATGTAGAGTGGTAGCTGCAAATCTGTAGCTTTCTCGGAAAATATTGGCCAGGGACAGATCAAAGAGCTACAGATCCACCCCTTGTAAAAACCTTAGATTTATTGTGCAAAAAACAAGGATTGAGGCCTTATATGATTTTATTCTTGCATCGCTATCTCAAAAAATTATAATTATAAAAAAAAAATTTCCTAACACATTTTCCTACTATACACTGTACTTTTGTTGAAATATTCATTAAAGTCCCATGCAACCCAGAAACCGAAAACTCGTAACTTCAAAGGATGTTGTGATGATAAAGAAGAGGAAGACCCCTTTTGATTTTCAGATATCTTGGTTTTGTCATGGAGTTACGGGACTTAGGAAATTTTTTTTTGTATTGAAAAATTCATTGTGGGGCCCATTCTAGTTTTCTAGTTCATATATTTGTTCTCTTTCAGATTCATATCCATTTTACCCAGTCTCCACCTCTCTGTTATTGTGGACCCAAATGAAGCTATTTCCCTACGTCACCCCAGTGAAAATGCAGGGAAAACACCTCAGCAGATTAAAAAGGAAATTGAGCAGATATCTCAAGAGCAGATGTCCGAGGCCAAGCGAGTAGAGTCTGATGTTCTTCCTGATGACAGCATCAAAGGACTGATTGACTCACTGCCCAATTATGTCTATGATTCAGACCATCTTAGAAAATTGTATGACCCCGAAGAACTTAAAAAGTTGTACCCCAAATCTCAGAGAGAACTTGTCTCCACTCTTCTCTTAGTACTGTTTAGTGCGATATGTCTTTCCTACTTTGCGCTAGCATTGTATCACTGTATCTGTCCCAAGAACTATGCCAGGTGGCGCTCACGTTGGTTCAGAGGTCAGCACAGGAAACGGGAGAAGACTGGCGGGTATTACAAGCAAATCAAGGAATCTGTTCCAAAAGTCCTTAAAGGCCACCTTCAGGTAAATCATGCAGGTGTACTACACACTCTTCAAGTAAACATACAGGTGTACTACAGATCCTTCAGGTAAATCATGCAGGTGTACTACAGATCCTTCAGGTAAATCATGCAGGTGTACTACAAACTCCTCAGGTAAATCATGCAGGTGTACTACAAACTTCAGGTAAATCATGCAGGTGTACTAAAAACTCTCCAGGTAAACATGCAGGTGTACTATAAACTCTCCATGTAAGTCATGCAAATACAGTATAGACTCTTAGATGACTTATGCATGTGTTGTACAATTTCTTAAATATGCAATAAACAAAAATAGATTTCACAGCTTCCAAGCTGAGAACTAGATTACACCCATTGTAGGAAATCTTTACTTGGAATCAGTATACAGAGAAATTACTGTCGTATATGTGTATCTACTGTATGTAGAGATGGAAATCGATTTTTACTGTCGTATATGTGTATCTACTGTATGTAGAGATGGAAATCGATTTTTGCAAATACTTGATTTTAGACTAGGCTTATTGTGCACTTTGAATTTTTTTGTAGGAGATAGAATGCGTGGTAACAGACGGTCAGTACATTATCAGTGCCTGTCTGGGGGGTCAGCTCAGGATGTGGGACTCGATCACTGGGGACTGTGTCACTGTTATTCACAGAAAAGGGTCAGTAAATCTCCAGACCTGTCATAATAAAATATGCATGTAAATAAGCTGTACTTGTATTTTGATGCCACCATAATCAGATCATATATACTGACAGACTTTAAAAACACAACACTTGATAATTTTATATATTATAAATTTGTTCATGTATCTAATAAACAAATTCATAGTGGTATATTATAAACCATGTTAACTGAACACTATTCTTTGTTTTTGAACATCATTTTATTCACAAGGAGGCTACAGTTGAAATGAATGTCAATGTGTGGATTCTGAGGCTGGTGGCTGCACACACGTCTCCCCAGCTCATCCCACAAATGCTTGAATGGATTCAAATCTGGGGACATAGCAGGCCAATCAAGGACGTCAGTGGCACTTGTTTGAAAAAAGTTTTGTGTCAATCTTGCTCTATGTGTGCACACATTGTCCTGTTGGAAAATTAACCCATTTCCTTGTCTATGCTGCTGCAGTAATGGTGCTAAACAGCTGCAGAATTTCGTCCACATACCTCCTACCAGTGAGGGTTCTATTTAAACCGACCAGTTGAGACCAAAAATTTGGGTTAATCGCACCCCAGACCATGGCTCCTCCCCCTCCAAACCTGTCGTGCTCATGGACACAATTGTCTACAAAACATTCATGTAAACAACAGTAAACATGACATCTGCCATCTGTGTTGCCAACATTAAATCTGGACTCATCTGAGAACACAACATGTGACCGATTTTGACATGTCAGATGCTGCCTTGCCCATTGCAATCTGTACTGTCGGTGATGCGGTTTAAGCTGTAGTCCCTTATAAGGTCCTCTGCAGCGGATACCATGGCACTTCAAAATTCTGGAAACGGTTCTAGGATGAATAGGCCTTCCTTGATGTCAAATGATTTCTCTCGCTGTGGTTGCAGCGGCCGTAAACCTATTGCACAGATGACATTGCTGTATGAATGCTTGTTGCCATGGCATTGTCACAAATGGTTGACCAGGTCATGGGCGATCATTTAGGGATCCTGTCTGATGGAATCGTGACAACAACCAGCTAGCTGTACAAGGATGGACATTAAAATGCCTTGCAACCTCATGCTGACTAATGCCTGCTTGCAGCATACCAAGTGCCTGATTGCGCATTTCAATGCTTAAGTGCGGCATAGTCTTGGTTTTGAATTTTTTCTGTTAGTGGTGTCTATGCTTTCACCAACAAAGTTGTTTTATTGCGAAAAACTCCTCTATTACCTTTCCATGTGTTTGAAAAAAAGCCCTGAAAATTTCGCGCAATGCTACTCACAACGCACAAACAAGAGATGGGTTTTAAAAATCAATGCAATGTATGGTGGGTAAATTTTGCAATTAAAGTTTTATATGTAATGTTTTCAATGAATAAGTTAAAAAAAAAATGTGTGTTGCGTTTTTAAAGTCCGTCAGTATAGTTTTTGATGTCTGTTTCTTTGTCTTAACTGATTGTAACCTAGGCAGTAACTTTGATTGGATAGTGACAGGGCTTTCATATTTTATATGTGCATTCCTTGTAACAAGTCCTTTATTTTGGTAGCAAAATTTTTCACCATGTGACCTTAATATTGGGGTTTGACTTTCTTTTGAAAAAACTTTAACCTTGGCCATTGTCAACTTTACTGCCATATATGGGGGGCATCAATGTTTCACAAACCCATCTTGTTAATTTTAAAATCAAAAGAAGTAACTGGTATGTTTTATAGATTTTCCTTTTTCAAAATACTAAATGTGTATAAAATATATTTTCTTTCTCTTTGTTGATATATAGCTGAGTATATATTTACATATAGTAGATTCTTACACACTACATACAATGGATGTGTTTATCTTTTAGAGCTACACCCCCTGTGAAGAGAAAACCTTGTTTGGGGAGGAACATCAATGACAGTGATGCTGATTTATATGCAGAATACCATGGTAATGGTAGTCATAATAACAGCAGTGACCCAGAGGAAGGTGACTGTCAAATTGCTTGCCACAGACGACCTCGACAGAACACCGTCGGTCAAGGTCCTACAATGCAAAGGCAGAAACTCTTCCAGAATCAGCCTAATCTGTCGGGGACAATTCACACCAATTTCTACCAGGCCTCTCCCGCTCCAGTCAGTCATAGTTCCCCCACCTCTCTGGATGCACCAACACTTTTTACCCCTGAGAGCTCTCCTACATCAGATAGTTTATTGAGTCAGTCAACTTTTGACTCGTCTGAGGGGTTTGACTTTCAGTCGCGATTTCAGCCTCTTTTTGATGAGCATACTCAGTACATGAGGGATAACCCCCTGGAGGAGGTTTCCTCAGACATAAGGTCAAGAAGCTGGAGTGCTGGTGAGTTCATCTGAATGTAGATATTGTAAATTCGAAAATATACGTGAAGAATTCATTATTATATAATTTAGCAATACTCTCCACCTCCACTCACAAAATAAAGTTACTCACATTAATATCAGATATATATAATTATAGATTTTTATATTTTCGAAAATATAAATAAACAAACAATCTTGTTCAACAGATTGCTTATGAATTTGTGTTCTCGTGATTTGACATCTATGATTCATTTCCTGATACTGTACATTCCTAGATATATGCAAGGAATTTATTATCATGTAACTTAGCGAGAAGCACCACTTGTGAAATAGGATTACTCCCTTTCATTTTTGTATTGCTGAAGTACATGCAAAAACTTTTGATGAACAATCCATGAATTCATGTTTTCAATATTTGACGTCAATGTATCATTTCGCAATACTGAGTACTTGCGTAAAATAAAGGATCTACATTATATATGTGTAAATTTATTTGATCAAGAGATGCAGACTTAATTCTTTCATTATGACTGAAGAAAGTGCTAAAGATGAAGTACAGTAGTTGACCATTTGTCATAATGCATGTTTTGTTTTGTTTATTAATTTTGTTCTTTTTCAGTGTTGTCTGACAACCAGCTGTTCACAAAGAGACAAATGAATTCACACGACACTTTCTTTATTTGTGTACAGTTATTGCGGTCATTTTATGGTTTGTTTTTTCACGGCTTGTCTAGGTGACAACCCTCTCACTACTGAACATGATGCTGCATTGTTTGACTCGGGCTTTGAGGGAAATAATGCCCCTGCTATCTGGTGCCTCGCTTGTTACCAGGGTTTGATAATTGCTGGCTGTGGAAACGGCAGGATAGAGGTAATACGTGTACTGTGCTGGTCACAAAATATACAGAATAGCTTTTCTTGAAAGTCGGACTTCTACTTTCTCATAATGACTGATTGTATTGATTTTCCAATGTTTGTAGTTTTGGGAAAGCACAAGCGGCAATTTGAAATATATTTATGGGGAGAACCGGACTGGAGTTACTGCCCTTTGCATAGTCAATAAGAGGCAAGTATTTTTGTGTGTGTGTGTGTGTGTGTGTGTGTGTGTGTGTGTGTGTGTGTGTGTGTGTGTGTGTGTGTGTGTGCATGTGTGCATGTGTAGGGCAGGGATATATATGTTAGGCTATAAAAACAAAAATTGCTTTGTGTATGGTTTTCGATAAACTGTATTCAATTGGTTTCTGACCAGGTGTACTTGATATATAGGTAAACTGTTTTGAATGATTTCGTGTGGTTTTCAATGTTACATTGTGGTGGCAGCCAGACTTGATGGGACTATAGATAAACTGTTTTGAATGATTTCGTGTGGTTTTCAATGTTACATTGTGGTGGCAGCCAGACTTAATGGGACTATAGATAAACTGTTTTGAATGATTTCGTGTGGTTTTCAATGTTACATTGTGGTGGCAGCCAGACTTAATGGGACTATAGATAAACTGTTTTGAATGATTTCGTGTGGTTTTCAATGTTACATTGTGGTGGCAGCCAGACTTAATGGGACAATAGATAAACTGTTTTGAATGATTTCGTGTGGTTTTCATTCGTACAGAGTGGTGGCAGCCAGACTTGATGGTTCTCTAGATTTCTTAGAAATTGAAACATTCCATAATCCTATTTCTCCATTACCCATTCCGTCCACATCATCACATTTCAAAGGTGAGTTACCACTTTGTAAATCATATTTTGACTTTTATTTATCTACAGAGAATAGGCAACTTCTTCACTTGTCAGGGGTTCCAGTACTTCTGTTTCTTTTGGTAAATCAACTGTGTAAAAATCTTCAGGAAGTTTTACTAGCTGTCAAGATGAAAATATGAAAAATGTTATCTCATAATCATTTATTTGGTAGAAAATCATCATTATATGTTCATAATGTATGTAGTGTTCATGTTCATGTTTACTGGAAATCCATATAAATGTGAGCTGCTATAAGGTACTGGATAAGAGGAAATTTTAGCGAGACACAATTTAGTGATTTTTCCATAAAAATGGGTATATATAGTTAACAAGAGTGAATTTAGTGAGTTTATAATGCTAAGAAAGATAACTATTACCTACAATACAGAATAAATTGTATATGATGTTTAATTTTTAACAATCTCAACTCCCTCACTAATAATGCCAAAATTAAATCATTGCTAAAAATGCTGCCTATAATGGTATAATCGGCATTCATTTCTGAATTTTACAGGTCATATGAGACATCATAGTCAGCATAAAGTAGTTGTCATGGAATCACTGAAGAAATGGGAGGAGATATTGCATGTTACCTTGGTGAGATATATCAAAGCTCACCAACAGCCCATTGTGAGTCTGAAATGTGAAGGAGGGCGGGTCATTTCTGCCAGTCAGGACCACTC
The DNA here is from genome assembly GCA_024699665.1 of Ostrea denselamellosa. Taxonomy (NCBI): domain Eukaryota; kingdom Metazoa; phylum Mollusca; class Bivalvia; order Ostreida; family Ostreidae; genus Ostrea; species Ostrea denselamellosa. Next base: position 3,684,175 of record JAMZEH010000053.1, read on the forward strand.
TCTAAAGGTACCTTACTTCTAGCAATTTTTCTTTTACTATTGTATATTTTTACTATAGTACTAGTTGTAATCCATCTGATTAAGTCTGTGGAGAACCTAGCACATATATATATTTATATATATATCTCTGTGTGTGTGCGTTTAACAGGTGTTTCGTTTGGAGGATTGCTGGTGCCTGTACACATTGTATGGTCATACAACAAAAATTACAGTGCTTCATGCAGACAAGGTTTGTTCTATATCTCGTGGCACAGCTATATCTGTTCCACTAAATTTGGGCACAATGTTATTTATGTATACAACATTTATTTTGTTATAATGTGGATATTTATAATTGAGTGGACTGGTCATATCTAATTAGAGAGAGTGCACATGCATATTTGATTATTAAAAGCTGACAGAGTATCTAGTTACTTTTATTCTTGATAAAATTGATTTTGTGACTTTTTCACCAGATTTTTTGTTTTTTATATTTAAGTCGCCACCATTTAATGTGGCTAGTGGTGATGCAGAGGGAACCACCAGACTATGGGATCTCCATACAGGCACCTGTCTCCACAAGGTCAAAGTTCATGAGGCTGCTGTGGTGGCCTTGACCTGTACCACCAAGTATGTTATCAGTTCTGGACTGGATGACAGGCTTTGTTTGTGGGACAGAAAGAGAGGAACACTTGTTCATGAACTGGAAATGGTAAATTGATTTCCACATTACGACATTGTTTGCAACTAGTATTTAACTTTAAGTAGACCGTTTATGATGGAAAATCATAGAATAAACTACTTGTTACATACTATTTAATTCACCAAAGAACACACTATAGATAATTGTATTCTTCTTTCTTACAGGATCCTTGTGGAAATAACTGTATGTCACTGTTGACCTCTCACCTTTTAGTGTCAGGAGGTCAAGGCTATATTCAATTGATTGACCTTGACAGAGGTGAGATCTTAAGAACAGTGAGTGTTGGATCCTCGGACAAGTCAGCATTTGTGAATCAGATCCATATAGTACAAAATACTGTGGTCGTGTGTGATTACGCCAGTGAAATGAAAGTGATTCAGTTTCCTACAGTGTTGGAGAAGTCGGACTGATGATAAAAAAGTATTGGATGTTATAATCTTCCATATGATACCAGTGGAAATGAAGAAGGAACCGCCCAAGTCTGGCAACTGTGAATGATTTATGATCTCCTAATTTATGCGAACCATTTATAGTTATTGTAAAGAAAACATGGTTTTCTGTTTTCCTTGCTTTATAGTGTCATACCTTGTAATGAGTAATGAAAATTTTGGCAATTGTAGCATAGCATTAATACAGATATTCTTTACAGATTGAACAATTTTAATTAACAGAGGTACCTGATGATGAGAGATAAGCCTGTGTGTGTGCTGATAGAGGACAATATGTACAATTTTGTTGTTGTATGCTTATTGTCTGAACAATATTTGTTATAAGCAGTCATCGATATATTCTTTATTTCTCTAAGCTGAACAAATGGCAGCTGTCTTAAAAATTAGATTTTTTAATATGCTTTTTTTTATTGCAGCAGCATAAATTCATACATTAAAGTCTTTGACAAATAGATTGTTACCATGGTTTTTGGTAAGGAGCATGCTTTACTTTTTCTTTGTGAAAATTCTATTTTCACAAAAATTCCTGCTATTTCTGAAGTGCAAAAAAAAAAAAGGATTTTGTGAATGATTGTGTATGTATATACACAAGTACATGTTGGTAGTGATGAACAAATTAAATGTTGTGAAAATCATTTCTGAAACATTTATACCTGTGACACGGAAAGATGACAGAAATAACTCCATGAAATGGTGATGTAAAATGTGGACTGTAAAGGACATGTAGTTTCATGTTTAGTCATCAATGGGGTTAATGAGAAACTATTGTGTAGTTTGCTTACTAGGAAAACAGTTTTAGTAGCATAGATGTGTGTCCCTGCAAATTACCCGGTGCTAGACTGACAAAGTGGATTGTGAAGTGCTCAAGACTTTTAACACTAGAACGATTACACTCCTAATATTGCACGTCCACACGATGATCGTGTTCTTTATTTTATTTTGATTATAAGGGCTTTACATGTATATCAATATTTAAGACTACTTGTGCTTGTCATGATAAAATTATATGGGTTTTTTTTTTAACATAATCTGGATTTAACAGAAAAAATATTCAGTCTGAAAATATTTAATATGAGCTATCAGAATTCCTAAAATTTTGAAATCCAAGTGCTTTTGGTAAAATGAATGAGAAATGAAATGTATTTGAGTATTTTTAATTACATGTATGTGGAGTAAGAACCTTGTATAGGCATAAATCATTGTTAAACTGTGTTTCCATCTGTTCTTTTGATAATTACTTTTCTAGGATTCTGCTGTTGTGTGTGTCTACAATACATTTTCAAATCAATTACCTCGCCTTTACAACAAACTGCAGCAACAATAGGGGCATTTCTATACATGTGCTTGTTTACCTTTTTTAGACGGGAAATTTTGTTTATATCAGCAGACTTGACCATTATTTCACTCCCACCTAGAAATGTTTTGTTCAGTTACACTGTTGATTGCTTATGACATTTGAACTAGACAATCATGTCCGTACTACATAAATAAATATCATACAAACAATGTACCATGCTTTGTTTTTGATATATGTGTAGATTATTTCTCCATGATATCTACCGATATGCAATTTTTATTGACTTCATTGTAAAGATGTACGAGATGTATACTGTATAATACTTACTTTCACGAGGCTTTTATTTTTGCAAGGATTCAAGGATGTATTTATTCGATAGACATAACTTTCATTAATCAGTATTTATTGCTTATATAGTTGTCTATGTGCAAGACTGTGAATCACTAAATTACATATAAAGAATGCTCTCAAAATTAAATGTGATTTACAGTGTGTATTTTGACAAGTAAAATATATTTTGTGTAAACTGCATGATTATAATGAGCCCTCTTAGAAAAACTAGAACTTCTTTTGCTGTGATGTGAAACTTACTGTCCTATAAAAGAATTATAAATTATCAATAGGTTATTACATATGATAGTTATACCAAATATATCTATCATCTAGTACAAAAGTACAAATTTGAAGAAGAATATAAAACACACAGATCACATGGTCATTTCTAAAGACCAAAAAAGTGCTTGTTCAGGTGACTTTTGCAGTTCATGGGCCTCATGTTGACATATCTGAATGATCCATAATGTAAATTGTGTTCACTGTTGCTGGTAACGTTCATTCGCAATGAAGTTTTGTCTTGTTTAAAAACCTGCGCTGGTTCTAAAACTGTCTTGTGCATCATGTGTAATTGCAAACCTTTAAGTACAGAAACTGATTTTGATCTCACTCATACAGGTCGTGATATATGTGTCATTTTAAATTTGGTCATTGAAAAAAAGAATAAAGTGCTTGAAATGTTGAGCTTTGTTATGGAAAAGGGCTTGCATTTTGTTATGTTCCTAGCAATCTCTTGAGATATGAAAATTGATGCTTTCAATAAAAATGATCAATAGTATAATTGACTGTGTGATGTTTTCTTGTATATACTTAAACAGCGGATCTTAAAGTCTAAGTTTCCTATGATAGTAACAATTAGTAAGTTGGACGGGAGTAAAGGTCTGTTTAGTTGGTTATGGAATTTCAATGGAAATGTCTTCATGAAACTTGGAATTGAAAAATCTGTATGAACATCTGTTGTCTTATTTGTGAAAATTTTTACTCGGGAGTTTCTATGTATTGGTACTACGTGTACAGGTTAAGTGAAATAAGAAGTCGAAAATTTTGCCCAACAATGTACCATCACACCAGACTGAGAACCAGAAAAATTTTGATATGTTTTTTGTTTTAAGTCAAAACCAACACCAGTGTCCAATGCATTAACAACTGGACCAATTTAAATTAAATTCTTGATAATTACCATTTCTTATTTGGTGTGAAGCATCTTTGAGACAAGGGGGACATAAATTGTAAATTGCAGGACTTGCATCCCAAGGGTTTTAGGTGTGGAGCAAAAACCGCCAATTATTGTTCAATATTCAAAAAAAATGATCGGAGCTACAATATTAAATGATTGATTTTCTATTGCTTTCCGCTACACTCAACAATTTTTCAGTTATCTGGTGGCGTCCAGTTTTTCACCTGCTGTGACACGGGGCCTCAGTATTTGCGGTCTTATCCGAAGAACCGCTCCATTTAGTCGCCTCTTACGACAGGCTAGAGGTACTGAGGATCTATTCCGAACTGCCAAAGTTAAAAGAAAGTAAGTGCTTTTTGAATAAAGTCCCAAAACACTGTATCAAAAGCTTTTTCAAAATCGATAAGTAATAATAAACCAGATATATTTTCTTCCTCAGTGTAATGCATAATATCATAGATAAACCTTGTATGTTCTCCAATATATTTATTTTGATCATGGTTGATTGATTTATCTAGATACCGTTTCACTCTACTAGCTATTGAGCCTGATGCAGTTTTATAGACAGTATTCAACAGAATGATGGGTATCCAGTTCTTGAGATATTGTCATGGCTTGTCACCTTTCGGTAGCAATATAATGATACCATGTTTTTATGTAACTGACAAAATGTTATGTCTCGTTTAAAAATGGTGAAAAAGAAAACTTTGATGCTCAGTGGAACAGATGGAACTTGCTATTTACTTAAAACACACACCCTCTTTCTCTCACATCCCCTCTCTATCTCTCTCACCCTCTCTCTCTCTCACACACCCTCTCTCTTTCACACACCCTCTCTCTCACACACCCTCTCTCTCTCTCTCCCTCTCTCTCACACACACACCCTCTCTCTCTCACACACACAACCCCGTGGGGATCCAGATTAGAATAGATCCTCAGTACCCCTTGCTTGTCATAAAAGGCGACTAAATGGGGCGGTCCTTCGGATGAGACCTCAAAAACCGAGGTCCCGTGTCACAGCAGGTGTGGCACTTTAAGATCCCTCCCTGCTCAAAGGCCATAAGCGCCGAGCATAGGCCTAAATTTGCAGTCCTTCACCGGCAAAGGTGACGTCTCCATATGAGTGAAAAATTCTCGAGCGGGACGTTAAACAATATATACTGGACAAAAAAAAGTTAAGGATCATGATTTCAGAATTATTTTATTCATAACAAAACCAAATAAATTATGTTAAATATATACTTAAAATGTTCAACGACAATCGAACAATACATTTTAAACCTGTTTTTACAAATTCATCAATACGTTAAGCAGCCAGAGCAACCATTGTCAGGTAAGCCCCCAAAACAATTTGAAAATCGGTATGTGCAACAATAACAAATTTCATTACAAATGATTGAATCTTTATAAAGGCAATATCAATAGGGTGTATGTCCACCCTGAGCCTGTATAACGGCACGACAACGCCTCTGCATACTTCTGATGAGCCTGCGGAACGCAATTTGTGGCAACCTTGCCCATTCCTGTTGTAAAGCTAACGTAAGCTCCTGGCGGTTTGTTGGAAGTACAGGGCGTCTGGAAACAGCTTGCTGCAACATGTCCCAGGCATGTTCTATTGGATTTAAATCCGTAGAACAACTCGGCCAATCCATACGTTCAATTGTCTTTGTACCAAAGTAGTCTGTCACTATACGTGCTCTGTAGGGACGAGCATTATCATCCATTAACACAAAGTCGTTGCCTATAGCTCCCGCATAAGGTCTCACAATTGGATGCAGTATCTCGTCTCTGTAAATTGCACCGGTAAGATTGCCATTAATTGCAAGTCAGTACATCCACCAATACTGATTCCGGCCCAAATCATCACAGAGCCACCTCCAAAACGATCATGCTCTGCTACACAGCAATCAGCGTACCGCTCTCCACGCATGCGCCATACACGCCTACGACCGTCATGAAAGTCCACGCAGAATTGTGACAAGTCTGTGAAAAGAACAGGCGTCCAATGACGCAGTTGCCAGTTTATGTGATTTTGAGCCCAACTGAGTCGTGCTACACGATGTCTTCTCAAAATTGGACGAACAGCAGGTCGATTATCCCGAAGGTTAGCAGCATGTCTCTGTCTGAGAGTTTGTGGTGTTATGCGCACCCCACTTGCTGCATGAAAGTCAGTATTGAGTTGGACAGCACTCCGTAACCTGTGTCTACGAGCCATAAGTGACATATAGCGATCCTGGCGAGCGGTTGTGGACCTTGGACGACCTGATCTCGGTCTCTCAGAAACATTACCTGCCTAAAACGATTCCACAACCTTGAAATCACACTTTGGGACACATTAAAATGTCTTGAGACAGTTCTCTGGACTTGGCCAGCTTGAAGCATACCTACTGCCTGACCAGCTTCCAGAGCAGTTAACTGGCGCCTCATGGCTTTTAATGTCAATATTTGTTCACCTAAGAGTCGATTAGAGCAAGAAATACCCACAATAAAATGAAAATCACAATTTTTCAATTTCAATATACACGTTGGCACACTTTGATTTTGACCCCAAGCTTGTGTTTGGGCGAAAAAATCGTGCACTTATGACGTCAATATGAAACCAGGTAAATCAATTGTGTTAAGGACACATTGGAGAAACTATACATGTTAAAATCTCTCTCTCTCTCACCCCCTCGCTCCCCTTCCCTCTCTCTCTCTCACCCTTTCTCTCTCTCTCTCTCACACCCCCTCACTCCCTCTCAAAT